>APFE031574179.1:45727-88367 GCA_000404065.3 Pinus taeda | reverse complement strand
ATACCAAATGTTATGAAACCAGCTCACAAAAAGATAGAAAAGATAGATCAATGCCTTAGAATTTAGCCTCTTCGAGGGAGAAACCTCCTTTACATTACATAAATGAACAATTTTTTGATGATACAAATGAAAATACCTCCTTTCTATATATAGGAGTCTAAGGGGTCATAATATAATCAGAGCTGACATAACAATAATAATGTAAGCGCACAATAATAACAATAGTGGGCTTCTATGGGGCCCAATAGTAACAATATGGGCACTACATGGGTACATCAATATAATAAGGGGGTTGTACTAATAACAATAAGGGGTTGCACTAGTAGTATAGTGGCCTAACAATGTGATCTTTCACTTCTTGAACCTTTTTCTTCTTGATATGTCCTTCTATCTTGAGAGTTTGAGGAGTGGTAATTCTTTCCAATGCTTTACAAGATATGGTCAAATTAATTTCTTCTTTCTCTGGGGTTGGTTCTTAGTGTATATCCTCTTCTTTTGATGTTTCTTGATCCTTTTCTTCCTCCTCTTCACAATCTATGTAAAATAATTTCTTCTCAGCACACTTATGACCTTTAATGTATTTGTTATCACAATTGTAACAAAGCCCTTTTTCTATTTTTTCTTCCAATTGTTGTGGTGTCAACCCTGTAGGTTGTGGAAGGCTAGGAGAAACAACACCTCCATATTTATAGTTGTGAGGGGTAGACTTCCCTGTTGCCATAATTTTGCTCTCCACTTTTCTTGCCAACCTAAATGCCTTCTCCAATGAATGGGGTTCCCAAAGATGAACCCAATGGTGAATGTTATCCTTTAAAGTCCCTATGGAGACATAAATCCTCTGCTTCTCTATAATATCATTTTCCCTTATATTCAATTTTTGGAAGTCTTCAATGCGCTCTGCCATTGAACACTTTTGTTTGAGGTTTATCAATTGGCTAAAGAAGGTGTTTCTCTTTGTATCCTCATAATGTGTTGTCATTTTCTCCATGAAAATTGACCATGTAATAAGTGGTTTACGAGAACAAAGCCCTTTATACCATAAAAAATTGATCTGGTTCTAAATATGAAGTTGCAATACGTACCTTTTGTAACAGTTGCACCTCATTTAGATCAAAATATTACTCCATCTGTAGTATCCAATTGACCGGATCCTTGCCATCAAACTTCTTCATATCGCCTTTTCTTGATTTTAGGAGCTCGATCTTGAAACAACTGTAACTCTGTAATTTCATATCTCCAAGTTTTGAAATTGCATCCTACAGTAGCCCTCTGAGTGCTCTTTCTAACCCCGCAAGTCTGATCAAGATTGGATTCTGCAAGGAAGAGTTATGTCAAACCTCCCACGATGACCTGATTATAGACTGGTTCAGTAGAGCACACTTGTATGAAGTTCCACGTGTCATTGTTTCAACCTTAGGAACTAAAATCGATACAAATAAAACTACAGTCCATCCTCTTTCTGAAACTTCTTACAAAAATTCAATCTGATGCTCAGAAAGAAAGTTATGACAATTTTCCCAAGGTCACCTATTTAGGATGTAATTCAGGAGCTTGCAGAAACCTTCAATGTCTTGGATTGTATCTCTAAAAATGTAGTGAAACAAGATCTGAAATTTGAGCTAGAGCTTCACCAGAATTGTGGCTCAAATGGGTTTTAATTTTAGAGTTTGAACCTTCGCAGAAAAACAATTATAACGAAAATTGCATGATTACTTGTTTGAGATGGAATTCTGGAGTTTTCAAAAACCTTAACTTCCTTAGATCATATCTCCGAAAATATAGTGAGAGAAGATCTGAAATTTTGACTCAAGGTGCAGAACAATTTTGGCTCAAATGGGTTTTTGTTTTAGCTTCTGAAACTTCGTAGCGAAAATTCCACGATGACTTGTTTGGAGCAGCGAAACCCTAGAATCCAAAGCTATGATACCAAATGTTATGAAACCAACTCACAAAAAAATAGAAAAGATAGATAAATGCCTTCAAAATAAGCCTCTTCGAGGGGCAACCTCCTTTACATTACACAAATGAACAATTCTTGGATGATTCAAAAGACAATACCTCCTTTCTATATATAGGAGTCTAAGGGGTTATAATATAATCAGAGCCAACATAACAATAATAATATAAGGGAACAATAATAACAATATTGGGCTTCTATGGGGCACAATAATAACAAGATGGGGACTACATGGGCACAACAATATAATAAGGGGGTTGTACTAATAACAATAAGGGGTTACACTAGTAGTATAGGGACCTGACAGGTGCATTTTGGGGGAACCTTCCTTTCAAAGATCCTTTCAGGCTAAGGGCATGTCCTTTGAAAGCTTGCTTCTCGATTAGGTTCTCTGGAAGTTATTATAACAACAATGCTTACTTTCCAGGATAGATAGAGTGTTTCCTCCATGTCGTTGGTCATTCTTTATAATAATAATTATGCTTTAACACCGCATGTGTTGTATGTATGATCCCTGCCTACTATATTAAGTTTGTGTGTGACTAAGGTGTTCAAAAGACTAAGTTGTAAGTTCAAGTAGAAATAACATATATAAAGCAAAAGAAAAGTCATTAGTAAGGTCCATACAAAGGTGTATGGAGGTAAAAGCAGTATAGTTGGGGTTGATAATTGGGTAGGGCGTGTTGTGGTGCTAAAGTAGGTTGATTAATTGAGATCCTAAGGTAGATATTAATTCTTCTTTTATTTGATGGTTCGTTGGGTGGTTCCTAAATTCATGGGCGAGGTGTTTGGCTGGCCCTCAAATATGGTTAGGTTCCTTTCCCCCAAATCATTTTAGATAGGTTGGTTTACTTTCCAAAAATGAAGTGTAGGTAGGGTAGTAGGTGGGCTTGGCGTCTCCTGAATACCTCATCCATTCATTTCAATCCCTCATCCTTGCGCTAACTTGGGATATCCCAAAGATGGAATCCATCCATGTCTACCTACCCTGCAGTGTTGGTTCATTCGGCGGGTCGACGGAGTAAAGGTCAAAGTTGAAGAGAAGCAGTAAGTAAGGAAGTAAAGGTCCTCAAAAGGTCAAGTAGGACTCGAAGGCAAGCGATCCTCTAAGGGCAAGCACACTAAAGGGGTAAGTCATAATCAGAGAAATAATAAGCTCCCATTGAAATCTTATTCATAAGATAATCTATATGACTTTAAACACTCTTTTGAATGAAAGCCGAAAAGGCAGACACCGCCTGTAAGCAAGCAAGAAGCACCCAACCAGGAAGGGAGTGATTAAAGAGTTTTCCATACCTTACCTTCTCACTGATTCTAATCTTTCCGGTCATTTCATGACAATCGGTAATGTTAAGGTCGACAGGGTTTTCTTCCTGCAAAGTGCAATTTATTAAATCAAAATGCATTATATTGCTAGTTTGGCGATCAAAATTAGGAATTGCTCAATTTGGAATTGAAAGTGGAAAAAAACAAAAGAATCTTGGCCAAATTGTCCCTCAGATAAAGAATCATACCATAATCTCGTATATATAGAGAATTTGAAAACATGCTTCTTCAACCATCATTATGCTTTAGGTTCTCATAATCAATCCATACCTAATATTGTATACAAAGAGATATCCCATTATATATGTAATTACGTTCCTACCTACAAGCCCTCTAACCTTCTAAGCTAAGCCAAGCCATTGAACCAATCTTAATAGCCTAGCCAAGGGATTCTCACTTGACTCTCAAGCTGGCATATTCCGTTGGACGAATGGATGAATGACATCTTCTGGACTAAAGGCATATTTTCTCAGCCCCTTCTACCGGCCAACAATATATTCTCTACCAATGGCATCTTATCTTACTGGCCTAACGAGCATCTTATCTTACTAGCCTACCATACCATCACTATAACCCTTCTAAGGAAAGAAGTAGGTTCGGGGTTCTCAATTCACCCTCTCCTTGTGCTTTTATCTAGAATGTATTATCTCTCTCTTTAGGCTTATCTCTCTTTGTTCTGCTTAAAGCTTTTTCCCGGTAAGGTAAGGTTCTATTTCCCATGCTTAGGTCTTTACGTGAAAGGTCAATTGGGAATGCATTTGATCATGCCAATTGACTGATTCTCTATTGCCTATGATACTCATATGATCAACATCAAACTATGGGTTGGTACTTTACTTGCTAGCTTTTGGGTTGGCTGGCTGGTATGGCTGGTATTTCTAGTGGGTTGCTTGCTTGCTTGTTGTACTTTGCTTACGAGCTTGAAAGAAACATAACATCAACACAACATGAACCCAATAGATATATAGCCCCATTTGAAGACTCTTCTACCATGGTTGTTCACATTCTAGAACTTATAAGGAATATCTATTTTTATTTTCTTTCCCCATCCATACTTCCTTGACTACCTCACCCATACTGAAAAGCCTCACCTGCTCTTTGAAGGGTCACCGAATCCTAACCCAGCGTCTGAAGCCTTACTTGTCTTCATACACCTAAGAATGTGAGTGGAAGCCTTAACTAACCTACCTTGATCTTACCTTGAGATATCTTAACCTATACCTATATCCTAACCTACATTGTAGTCCAATCACTCCTACCAGTTAAGGAAGGGGGGGTTGTTATCCTTCCATGAATAAGAAGCGATTCGCACTTCACTAATGATTTCTTTGCTCCAAATGATTCCCTCCACCAACACGTGGGAATTTGGAGCACCTTACTCATCCATTCATTACGTTTAAGTGCACCAATTGGTAGTTTACATGAGTGCATCAATTGACAGTTTAGATGAGAACTTGGACACGAGACTTGAGTTTAAGGACAACATTCTTGGACTACTTTAGCATCATGGCCAACCCCTCTACATGTGACATTGGTCTACTAAACTACTTCACTATAGTGGTCAACACTTCTACATGGGACTTGGTTAATGTTTGTGCATAATCACTATAAGCATTGAAGGCAATGTTTTTTAAAAGGGGGTTAGAATGGTGGGATCCTCTCTAGCAGTGGAATGGTGGTCAAAGGGCCCACTAGAGTTAGCAATGGTGCATTTATGGTAGCCACTTTAAGATAAGTGGGGATCATCCTTGGGATGTAATGATGGTCAAAGGGCTTGTTAGAGTTAATAATGGTGCATGTCTGGTGGTAATATAAGACAAAGTGGACTCAATCCACTATGTTTATTATAATTATTTAAGGCCCACTTGGTAGTTAGCATCGAGATTTTCTAGCTAGTAATATATAAGGATGGATTCCTCCATATTAATCATGTATTGGAACCAAACTCACAAGGATGTTTCTCCCTCTAAGAACCAAGTGAATATGGGTTGATCCCTTGATAAAAGGATCATTATATGATGTTGCCCCACATTAAAGGTATTTTGACATATGATGTAAAGGATAAATCTCATTGTTTTTTAATTCAAATTCAAGGGTAAAGAATCATTACATGCCTTTAGTGGTAATTGAGATAGTTTGAGATAGGTTGGATAAAGATTGTTAAAATAGGATTTTTTTTTCACTACTAGCACTTTCATGTAGAATGGTGAGTCATTGAGCATGAGTGGCCTGCTTTATGGGTCTTACGAAGCCATATGGAAGTCTAAGGGTATCTTTTAGGGATTAGTTTTCGCCATATTTTTTGCTTTCTTTTCTTAAAAAATACATTTCCCTATCTTCTATTTTCACTTAAAAAATATCTATTTTTTTACATAAAATATGCTTATATTTTATAATATTTACCGAATTTTAGAATTTTTAATAGCAAATTGTATGGTTTTTATTGAATACCACATACCTACATGTATGATTTTTTTCAATTTGAAATAATTTCTTAGAATATTATAATTAGGCATAGGATTTGAAACCTTAAAAAATACTTTGTGTCAGACACAATAAGGGATGGATTTAGTTGTTTGGAAGTTGAACGATTCTATTTTGGTAGGCTTTCAAAATCACTTAATCAAAGCTTGATCAGACATATTCCTAAAATGTGGCTAAGGATATTGCTAGGGTTCAAAGGTCCTTTGCTTTGCTTAGTGTTACATATAGGATCATGGCTAAGGTAGTGGCTAGGAAGATCAAATTGGTTGTAAGAAAGGTAGTTGTACAATAATGTACATGTTTGTTTTGAGGTAGTTTATTCTCAAGGTTATGATTTTGTCATGGAAGGCTTTTTGGAGTGTGATTGAGAGTTTGACTAACATACATTTTTTCTAAAGATTAATTTTGATGAAGTTTATTATCAAATATATTGGACTTTCATCTCTAAGATGCTGACTTGTCCGAGGTTTATATAAATGTGTGTAGCCACGATGAACATCATCTATATCAAACTCATTGTCTTAGTGAATTTTGTTACATCAATATATTCATTGAGGGTGCCCCTTTTTACTATATTTGTTTATTTTTATAATCGAATTCTTTGGGCTGCCTATCTTATGGGGAAATTGTGGGGTATTTTGCTTCTATATGCTTTAGAGATGGTCAACAACCATTTCACGAATGAATCTATCCTTTTTGTGAGGGGTAAGTGGAGCTCAGTCAGTGGGGTTCATGCATTTTAGATACTTTTTGCTCCACATTAGGTGTCATGTTAGTGAGCATAAGATGATTTTTGGTTGGTTATCCTCACAAGATTCCTATAACTTGAACCTATATTCAACCCAGGGTGATTGTGAGATATTTGGACTCCCCTTTTGAGGTGGGGTTTGTGAATTTTTTTGAATCCACACATCAGAAATCCTACTACAATCACTGGTTTATCATCTCCTACTTGTTATTACAATCAACAAGTTATTTAATTTATAAACAATGATGAAAAACACTACTGCAAACTACACTGACATACAGATCATAAACTAAAACAAATATGAGACAAACACACAAGGGACACCATTGTTTTTGGACAACACGTCCCTGGAAAAACCCAATGCGGGAAAACTGGTGCATAAGATAGAGAGTTTGTATTATGAAGCAAGCAAAATCTAAGTACAACAGGTTGCCTCTCACATTGGCTAACCTTTCAGAGAAATCCCGATGGGAATAAATACATACAAGGGTTTACCTCGTTCTCCAAGTCACAACTGATCCACTGAGTGGCCTGACTTCGACAAGCACTGCGAAAATCCCTACACAATCTCTACTTGGGCCAACGTCTTGCCTCTGGGAGACTACGCCACTCCTTTTGTTGGATCGATTTGCTAGATGAAGACTTACGTTCAGCCCTCCTGGCTCAAAACCTAGCTTCTCTAGCAAAATCTTGAATTTTCGATGAATATCTTGCACTACCACCACAAGAGACCCTCTTGGCCTTCGTCAACTCTGTGTGAGCCCCTTCCTGGGCTGCGTAGACCTCTGCGCTACCTCTATGATGCTAATGCTACCTCTTTGCCTGGTACTCTTTGGCTCATAACTCCTTTCCTATCCAAATCTCTGCTTCTGCCCCTCTCACTGCAACTCAGATCACTATTTCAATTTTCTCAGCAAACCATGCCCTAGAAAAATCGAACTAATTTGATCAACTTGGTGTGTCTCCAATTGACCCTCAAGCCTCCTCTTATACTTTTCTTGTTGATGAAAAAATGGCCGATATTAAGTCCCTAATCAATGGTTAAGATTGAAACAGATTTGATCCTCGTCTCTTAGAAGCTTCTCAACCATATTTTTATTAATACCCATTAATATTTTTATTTTCCTAAGTTTAGACTTAGGAACCCATTAAAAATATTAATTATTTTAATAACCTACAATCTGGGTGGAATTTCTCCAAACAATTTCTAGGTTTTGGAGATCTCATGTGTTCTAGCCCCTCCTCAAAATTTTGAAGCTAGAGCACATCAGATGCTACCCAAAATCAACACTCCCTCTTAGCGAGGAATGTGCTCTGTAATACTTCCCAAGCATCACACTGATCCACGACATCAATTCTTAGTGTTGTTGATGATTTGCTTGCTGCCCTTCATCCACTGCACTGTTGCACCTTGTATTGTTGCCCATGACACTGTGGATGTCACTACTACATTTGTACTATAGCTCCCTCTCAATATGCTGCATCATGCTGCCAATAGCACTGCCACTGCCAACTCCTGCACTGCAACTCAGTTGTTGAGAAGTAAACAACTGAAAAAAGTCACCCAAAAGCTGACATACTGGTCAGTTTGGATGCCTCGTGATGCTGAAGCTACCTCTGCTGCTAATATCTACTGAGGCTTTGTTGCTACTGCAATATGCTCTGTGCCTCCCGTATTGCTATAACTTCCACTACGCTGCTTTAGACTCTGACACTCTAGCTCTGCCACTGTTGTTGCATCATCCCTCGCACCAACTGACTCTCGTCATTCTGCTACTGTCATTAAGGACTCTCGTAGCCGTATGTGATCCAAGAGTTTGGGCACCTCAAGGATCCTGCCTCTTGTGTAGTCCTCCCGACTACAACTCAATATTGCCCCACCTCTTCTCAAGAAGTGCATGAGCACTCATGGCACAATCCTCATCATTGTCCTCCTTGTCAACCTTCGTTGGAGTAGCCTTTGAGTCAAACTTCTCTTCCTTTCCCTTCTTCCGAGGGCACTAAGTGGCTAAATGTCCCAGTTCCCCACATCTGAAGCATCTAACTTTGGTTATGTTTTTATTTTTTTCTCTTCTGCTGCCATGCTTGTCCCGCTAATGTGAGAGCTGCATCCTTCTCTTCCTCCTTCTTGACTCTAACTCCTTTACTGCTACTTCCTGTCATGGTTAACCACCTGATCTCTTCGTGTCGAAGAGCTGCCCATATCTCCTCCCAACTAGGGAGAGAAGCCCTGCCCAAGATGCTCTGGACAAAGGTCTCCCAGTCTTCAGTGACTGTATTCAGGGCAATCCCAACCATGAACTCAAGATCTGGTGTAGACCCCACAAAAGTCAACTAGTCTCGAATTCCTTGCAACCTGAGAAGGAAGGGATTGATTTCTTCTCCCTTCTGCATCTGATAATGTCTCAGTTGGTTCTCAAGAAACATCTTCCATTGGACAGAAGTTCCCTCATACAAGGTAGCCAAGGACTCCCACATTTCCCTCCTTGTTTCCTTTTCAGCAATATGTGGGATCACATGATCCTTGACCCCGTCCAAGATCATGGACTTCGCCTTCGCTTGAGCCTCCTCGTATTTCTTGAGAGGATCAACATCGACCGATATAACCACCACTTTCAAGGCATAGTCCTTGATGCGATTCTTGTCCAAGACTGTCAAGATCTTGGCCTTCCAGATGACAAAGTTGGATGCTCCATCCAATCTGTCCTGATCCCTATGTCCATTAATTGCCATCTCTGCTCAAACAAGTGTAGAACATGTTCTCTTCTCCCTCTCTTACTACTTCCCCAACAAGACTCAGATATGGATTTATTTGTTGCTAGAAATCCTCTAAGGAACAAGTTCTTTCTAGACTCCTTCTAAGTCTTGATTTCCTTCACGGAAATCCTCCCACCAAATGTCGAATCACTCCTCTCCAATCCTCCTTTGCTGTTACTCAACAACCTGAATCTAAATTTCTTTGGTTAGAAATTTGTCAAGGCAGTGACTCCCTCTACCTTGGCTTTGTCTCCACAGACACTATTCAGGACCAACAACAACAACGTCCTAGCAGCTCCTCAGATCGAATCTGCATTGCTCCTCCAGCCCCAACAATTGACTGATTTGAGCCTCTCATGCTTTGCACTGGCCTAGAGAGTTGATGCAGTCACTGCATGAGCTTCTCTCGAGTATTTCGTCACCCTCTACAGGCTCGAAATGCTGACACAGGCACTGTGTGAGCCTCTGCATCACTCCTTCAGTTACTCCTCTAGCTCTAAAACAATGTTGTCACTCGAGACAACTACTTCTCTGCTGTAGTTTCGCTGGATCTCCCAGCTAATGGCTTCAGTGTCCTATGATCTGCAATGCTCTCGTACCATGTGAAAATTTCTGAATCTACACATAAAAAATCCTAATGCAATCACTGGTTTATCATCTCCTACTTGTTATTACATTCAACAAGTTATTTAATTTATAAAAAGTGATGAAAAACACTAATGTAGACTACATTGACATACAGATCGTAAACTAAAACAAATATGAGACAAACACACAATGAACATCATTATTTTTGGACAACATGTCCCCAGAAAAACCCAATGCGGGAAAACTAGTGCAACAGATAGAGGGTTTTGTATTATTAAGCAAGCATAATCCGAGTACAACAGGTTACCTCTCACACCGGCTAACCTTTTAGAGAAATCTTGGTAGCAAGAAATACATACGAGCGTTTACCTCGTTCTCTAAGTCACAACTGATCCACTGAGTGGCCTGACTTTAGTAAGCACTGCGAAAATCCCAGCGCAATCTCTACTTGGGCCAACGTCTTGCCTCCAGGAGACTGCTTCACTCCTTTTGTTGGAGGAAGACTTCTGTTCAACCCTCTCGGCTTAGAACCTAGCTTCTCCGACAAAATCTCGAACTTCTGACGAATATCTTGCACTTCCACTGCAAGAGACCCTCTTGGCCTACGTCGGCTCTGCGTGAGCCCCTTCGTGGGTTGCGTAGGCCTTTGCGCTACTTCTCTGATGCTACTGCTGCCTCTCTGCCTGGTATTCTTTGGCTCGAAACTCCTTTCTGATCCAAATCTCTGCTTTTGCCCCTCTCACTGCAACTCAAATCACTAGTTCGATTTTCTCAGCAAACCACGCCCTAGAAAAAAAAATCGAACTGATTTGATCAACTTGGTATGTCTCCAATTGACCCTCAAACCTCCTCTTATATTTTTCCTATAGATGAATCAACGATGGAGATTAAGTCCCTAATCAACGGTTAAGATTGAAATAGACTTGATCCTCGTTTCAAAAGCTTCTCACCCATATTTTTATTAATACCCATTAATATTTTTATTTTCCTAAGTTTAGACTTAGGAACTCACTAAAAATATTAATTATTTTAATAACTCACAATCCGCGTGGAATTTCTCCAAATGATTTTGGGTTTTGGAGATTTCATGTGTTCTAGCCCCTCCATAAAATTTCAAAGCTAGGGCAAAACTGATGCTACTCAAAATCAATAGTTATCGCTAGTGTTTATGTGGGATCAATGTTTCAACGACTACATAGAAAAAATCATTGTTGGCGTCACAATGATCTCCCTATTTAGTGATTACATAGAAATGAAAAGCTTACCTAGTGCAAAGGTTGGTAGGTGTTGGACTAATATCCATGACTTTGTTTTTTAAGTTTGTTTTAGTCATTTAGTCTCTCATGTAGCATGTAAGCTGACAAATAATTTGTTTACCATAATAGTTATTGAAAGTTGTGACCTCAACTTTGGATTGCAATGACCAAAAATAATCTATAATTGGGATAAAAATAAATTATTTTCATTCATATGCAAATCCCCATAATGATCCAAGTTTCCTAGCCTTACTCTATGCTTCAATGTTAAATGAGCACTAATTGTATTCGAATAAAGAATGTTATAAAGAAAAAACTTTTATTAACGCTCAAGGGATTTGTCAACTTGCATATATATCTCATGTTTACATAAAACATTCTTATATTAGATTTAGTGTTGTGTGGATTTCCCTTATGTAATGATGTGTCACCGAAATGCAAAACTAAAATAATTTATTTTATAATATTGTATTATTTTTTAGCCAAAAAATATAACAAGGTAATTATTTTTTATATAAAACTCTTGTAATTTATAAGGTAGATAAATGTCTTATATCTTATAAAAATAGATTAATCCAAAAAATTATTTTAAAATTTTTTTTTTTTCTTAATTTACAGAATAAAACTAATATACTTTACAATATTTTTTAAAATGTTAGTTGTAATATTTATTTAACCAAAATTAATTATAACAAACATTTTACAATATTAATCATTTTGGAAATTTTAATAATTATTTCATATTATATTCTTTATTATAAATATTTTAATCGGCTTAACTCGAACATTTTAATCTGATCGAGTCATCACAGCACAGCCGACCCAACCAACCTGATATATTTACATGGATATTGGTAGACCAGGAGTCTTCTTCGGTGGAAACATAGATCATTTCTGAGAAGATCCATCTGCATTGTGTTTGCTTCCCCATCATTAGAAAAAAATCTCCAATTCCGAGTTGCAAGGTTCGAATTTGAGACCATCTATCGTCATGTATCAAATCTTCGTCAAGGGTTTGGATGGCAGAACAAAATGCCTGCAGGTGTCTGCACCCCACCTCGCGGTCTCGGATCTGAAGGACAGGCTCTTCGATCTGATTAAAGTCCCTCCGCAGTTTCAGAGGCTCGTTTCGGGCACCCGCCAGATCGCCGATGACGCCCTTCTGGTCGCCGCCCGCGACGGCCTGTACCCACAAGTCCATCTCCTCCTCCGCCTGAGAGGGGGCAAAGGGGGATTCGGCTCTCTTCTGAGGGGCGCCGCCACCAAGGCCGGCCAGAAGAAGACCAGCAATTTCGATGCTTGCCGCGACATGAGCGGAAGGAGGCTCCGCCACGTGAACGCCGAGAAGAAGCTGGAGGAGTGGAAGGCGGACGCGCAAGAGAGGCAGCTCGAGAAGATTGCGGAGGATTACCTGAAGAAGCAGGCGAAGATTATGAAGAAGAGTGACCCTCGCTCCGATGAGGGCGCCAGGGATGTGGAGAAGTACAGGACCGAAGCTTCCAGGGCCATGGAGGCCGTCGAGTCCGCGGTCAAAGATGGACTGCAGGAGGCCCTCAAGCTTCAACAGAATGGGAAGAGGAAGAAGATCGAAGATCCACGACTTGTCGACGCCAAGCGAGCTAAATTGTGGTTAGTTATCACCAGCCTGAATTTTTCTTCCAATTTTTGGGTTAATTAAGGTTTTCGAAATTTTAGCGTTACAAGGGTTCTGTGAAACACGTATGTAAAAATCTGAATACCCAGTAAAGGAAACTTTGTGAAATGCTCAATTCACTGTAGCAAGAAGCCGTAAATTTCCTGTAGTTAAATGTTGAGGAAAACCATGACATGTATAAGCTATAATGACTTATAGCTAGGGTTGCAAGTTACTAGGTTGTGTTTTTAAGTATGTTTATTATTCGAGCATTCACAAAGCTAATCTTTTTTAAAAGCTCAATTCACTAAAGATTCCCGAGTCTGTAGCAACAAGTCCTCAATTTACTGTCGTTAAATCTTTTCTTGTTTGTTTGTTTGTAAAGGGGTCCACTGAAATCCGCCACATTAATGGGCTGTCGAGGTCACTAGGATTTTTACTTGGGCTGTCGAGGTAGCTGGGACTTGATCTTGATCGTGATGAAAACATGTGTTTATCGGCGGGGGTTGATCCTCGGTTTGAGCACTGATCACTTGACCGGAAATCGTTTGTTAAAAGTTACGAAAGGCCTTAAAGGAGAGCATAGTCTGTCATTGGGTTTTGTAAGGGGGTAGTCCCTAAAATAACGGGGCTGATTAAGCTATAGCAAAACAATAAATTATTCTAGGAGTTAATTCGATACACACATACATTAACCAACAACATATAATTTATATGATAGACGAGCAGATAATCAAATGACAAATTTAAATAACAAGATAGACTAGTGCCAAAAGTAAACGCATATGTTCTTGAAAAGAAGCCCGGGCAAATTTAATCGTGGCCCAATGAAATATACTGTTGAATGTTGCGGAGAGTGCTCTTGGTAATTTTTTTAAGTTAAATTTTAATCAAAATGAGGAAACTACGAAAATGAGACAACACAAATCCCCTTGGGTAAGGGGGAATGGGATGCCTAGTAGATTCCTATTAGCTCCCTCAAGATTACAATGATGTTTTCAAAGGTTTGGTAACCTTTGAAACAAAGGGAAATGGATTGTTGACCCCTTTTTAACTAGGGGGAAGATATGGATCTCCTTTGGTGTCTCAAATGATTTAAATCATCAAAATTTGGGCAGCACCACCACTTGTATGTTTGCAAACCTGCAAAATACAGCAAGCTGCTAATGGTGAAAGATGCCCCAAATCACTTTGGGAACACTTGCAAAAGTTATTCCTAAAATCGTAAATTTTCCAAATGAAAACTTATTTTAAAATATTGATAAAATCTAGTCTAAATAACCAAGAAAGAGCTAACTAAAGCTAGCTTTCTTCGATGCTTGTTATTTGCTGTTGAAACAACAAACGATTTTGTTGCACTAAGATTTGCCAAATATATCAATGGTAACTTAGAAAAAGTAGCCAAAAAAGGTTTTAGAGATTTTAGCTTAGAAGTAAAAGAAGAGAAAGAAGCTTGTAGGAAGAATCCTTGGGCCATGGAGCCTCTTGTTAGAGCACAACGAGATATTGCTTCTTATGGTTTGAAGTTAATGGAGCATCTAGCCAAAATTGCAGAACTTCGAGAATCCGAGTTAAGGCAAGAAAACTATCTATGCTTCATGCCGAGTTAACATAGAGATCCTCTCTAGTTAAGCGAAGAAGTAAAGGACAAAATTTATCCTTAATCTATCACATGTGCAAGAAAGAAGAGTCTACTGTAGTAGGTTGAAGACTACATTCAAGGAGGCCAAAAAGTTCATATCTGAGTTGGAGAATTGAAGGCTAAGCATTGAAGTAGAAATTGTAGCTGAATCAAAGAGTTAAATTTGACTTGAAGAAAGTTTCCTTGGTCTTGGAGAGGTTGTAGTGTCAAGGGTCTTGGTCTTGGTATTCATCAATTGAAGTCTCTAAAAGAAGAAGAATTTGTTTGGGTTTTCCTCTCAAGTGGGAGAGGTTTGGCCTTGGTTGAAAGCCTATATTTTGTGTCTCTTGTCTCGTTTGGTTTATGTATTGGTAGTTGTTTGATGAAGCATATGTTAATTTTAGATAACAATGGTATGTTCTATGCTATGCTTAAGAGCAATTTACTTCAATTTTTCTTATTAGCCCAATATCAATTTCCAGTTTAGCAATCACGTTAACATGATAGTAAATGCAGATAGAACATAAATAAAAAGCAGAAGACAAGCCAAGACAAGAGGACACAATATTTGGCGGATGCCAGGGAAAAACCCCAATGTGGGGAAACCCTTTGATCAAGTCTTCCTTTTATTCTTTAAAAGTTCAACAGAGAAAGAGTACGATATACAAAATTCACTTGCCCAAACACAGTCAAATTTGTCGAGTCAAACCGCAGTTAATAGGATTCCCTAACCAAAAAGTCAACACTGGTCAACTTAGCAGAAATCTTCCTCCATATCAGCTCGGTAAAACCTAGTCAACTCAACCTCCAAGAATAGTCCGAATCAGCCCAAAACAGACTAGAAAATAAGAGTCAAAGTCGGTCAACATAGAGTCAAACCTGTGGTCAATGCTGGTTAAACAACACAAAAAATCTCGGTCTCTGTGCCAAAGAATGTGGCCTGCCCAAAATAAAATAATCCCTAAAAATCGCGGTCAAACAAGGTCAATGTTGCCCCGTCAACGCTAGTCAAACTTCCTGCAACTTGATCAACTCCGGAAACAGAAAATCACAGTCAAACTTCGCACGCGTGGAGGAGAAGAAGGCTGCCCTAAAGTTATACAACCTAATCAGATGAGGAGAGAGAGATATGTGTGAGCATGAATGATGTCCAAATGAGGTAGATGCACCTTCTATTTATATGCAACGTTGAGGATGAAAAGACGTCTTTTGGGCTTCTAAGCCTACATTAGTTTGCTGGCCGACCTTGACAATTTGTCCATAAACGAAATAAATTCATAATTCCATTTGTACATGTCAGAATGAGATGATATTTAGATCAATCCTACTCCTCTTGGAAAGAGTAATCCAATAAAAATATCAGCTTCATCACATGAGTTGTCCAAAGTCGAGTTTGGCCCTAGTTGCCAAATTTACTACTCCCTCTCAACTAGGAAGAGCTCCACCTGCCAAACCATCCCTGTCATCCTTGCCTTGCTGTGCTCTATTGAACCATGAAGAAATGATCGAGAATGTGTCATATCCACTGACCCGAAATCAGTCTCCAATAATCGATAGTGTATCATACCACTCTCTACTGACCCGAAGTCAGTCTCCAATAATCGAGAGTGTATCATACCACTCTCTACTGACCTGAAGTCAGTCTCCATTGATCCCAGATCAATATCAAACATCCTAGCATAGGGAGAATGGTAGCACATGATGCGTCCATCAGTAGTACTATGGTCCCTATCCTCATTTCCCTACTCATTGGCCAAATGAGAGGTACTTCCCACAAGTCCCGCACTACATGGGTAGGATGCGCTGGCAAGAGAAGGTCAAACACTCATCCTGCTCATATGACATAGGAGAAGGTGAACCACTCATCCTATGCATATCTCAACCATCATGGGGTAGCACAGGGGAAGGTGAACTACTCACCTTGTACATCGTGCACCACTAGGGGAAGGCGAACCACTCACCCAATGGTCGCTCATCACTCCAAGAAGTACCCCAAGCCCCCTGGAGCTCCCAGAATTCAATATCTAAATCAAATGGGACCCTCATAAGAGGGTCTCTTCACAACTCCAAGTCGTTCACGGAAGATTAAGAATTTGACCTTTCCGAAGGGCTTCGTAAGAATTTCTGCAACTTAATCATTAGTCCCAATATGTCGGAGCCTTATTGCTCCCCGTTGTACCATATCCCGGATAAAGTGGTACCTGATATCAATATGCTTGGAGTGGTCATGAAACATGGGATTCTCAGAAAGACGAATCCCACTTTGGTTGTCATAAAGGTTACGGTGGTATCTAACACATGTTCGAATAACTCACTAAAGAGCTTCCTCAAGCAAACAACTTCATATGAGGCCATACTAGCAACAATGTATTTAGCCTCGGCAGTGCTCAAAGCAACCGACTTGGGCTTCCTAGTTATCCAGGATATCGAAGCAAAACCTAGAGAGAAGCAACATCCCTATGTGCTTTTACAATCCACCACACTGCCAGCCCATTCAGCATCTTAATAACCATGGAGCCTCACATTCGTGGCAGTGTATCTTAGTGCATAGGTGATTCTGCCCCGGAGATATCTCAAGAGATTCTTGGCAGCAAATGTGACGAGGCTCGACCATAAATTGACTCATGTATTTACTACAAAACATATGTCCTGACGGGAGTTCACCAAGAACATTAGGGACCCCATGAGTTGACGATACTTGAAGGATTTCCCAAATCGGGACCAACAACACTTCCACATGACTTCTTGAAGTTAAGTTCCATCGGAGTAGTCATGGACTTGCAATCCGCCATCCCATATCTTTCAAGTAGCTTCACAATGTATTTTCCTTGCGAGAGGAAAATCTCACCTGGCTTTTGCCAAACCTCCAACCTTAGGAAATAATGCATCAGTCTTAGGTCCTTTAGTTCAAACTCGGAAGCCAACTCCCTCTTACATTGATGAATAAGAGGGTCTACACTTGTCAGAAAGAGATCGTCCACATAAAGTACCAAGATGAGAGGCTTATCATTCTCAACCTTAAAGTAAAGGTTCAGATCAACTTCACTTTTTGTAAATCCCAGCTTCATCAAATGGTTGTCGATCCTCTCATACCAAGCCCAGGGAGCTTGCTTCAGCCCATAGAGGGCTTTCTTCAACCTGCATATATATGTCCGACGATTTTGAACTTCAAACCCCCCCGATTGTTCTACATAGACTTCCTTCTTAATTGAACCATGCAAGAAGGCAGTTTTGACATCCATCTGGTGTAGGTTCCATCCTTGCGAGGGAGTAAGGGCTATAATCGAATGGATGGTGGTATATCGGGCAATTGGTGCAAATATCATCATAGTCCACACGTTCCTTTTGAGAGAAGCCTCGACCAACAAACCTGGCCTTGAACTTTTCAACACTTCCATCAGCTCCATGCTTGATTTTGTAGAGCCATTTCGAGGTGACAACAGATTTGTCCTTGAGTCTAGGGACCACATCCCAAACATACTCTGTGTTCATAACATCCTTCCAAACTTGGTGCTTCACAACTTCTTCGAATGTGCAAGGTTCAGATCGAACAATGGTGCTCATGGAAGTTAAGTACCCTTGGTACCTATTTGACTTCTTACTTTCAGGAAATGTCCCCTTTGGTGCAACATGTTTCTCCGCATCTTTGAGAGTTTCTCTAAGCCATGAGGGCTCTCCTCTTTGAGGAGGAGGGCTCATGAGGGGGTGGATCAATGGGATCAGGCTCATGAGGAGGTGGATCAATGGGATCGGGCTCATGAGGAGGTGGATCAATGGGATCCATTGGTCCTTCAACGTTGGGCATCGACTCATCCTATGGTTTTCCTTGCTTTCCTATATCTGCTTCTTTGTCCTTCCTTGGAATAGGAAGCTTACTGATCTTCCCAAGGGCAACATCTTCATCAAAGGTGACATCATGACTTATCTCTACTTCTCTTTGACCAGGCACATAGATTCAATATGCCTTAGAAGTTTCATTGTAGCCCACAAATGTTGCTTTCTTCCCATATGCATCCATTTTTCTTCTCTTTTCTTTTAGCACATGAAAATATACGGGCTACCAAAAAATTCTAAAGTGAGAAACATCAGGTTTCTTACTGGTGAAATCTTCTTCGGGAGTTTTGGAGTCCAACACTTGATGAGGGCATCTTATTTTGAACGTACACGGCATTGTTAGCAGCTTCTGCGCATAAGAACTTCAGAAGGCTTTGATCATGAAGCATGGCATTAGTGGCTTCTATAATAGAATGATTCTTCCTTTCAACAACGCCATTTTGCTCAGTAGTATATGCAGTAACAGTCTCCCTCTTAATGCCAGCTTCTCTACAATAGTCATTGAATTCATTTGATTCATATTCGGTTCCATTATCGATCCTCAATATTTTGATCTTCTTCTTGGTTTGATTTTCGACCAAATCTTTGAAAGAACAGAACCATGAGAATACTTCGTCCTTCTTCTTCAAGAAATATATCCATGTTCTGTGAGAGAAATCATCCAAAAAGATAGCATAATATAAATATTCTCCTAAAGAGTTTATGGGCATCATACCAGATAGATCAAAATGAACCAATTGCAATATGTTGGTAGTCTTGCTATCACGGGGAATGGTTCCCTTGTGTGTTTCGTTCGGCACATCCCTGACAAACACCTTCATGTTCTACTTTAAATTCGGCCATACCTGTTACCATCTTCTTCACATTGAGTAGAGCCTTATATAGATGAGCAAACCTCCAGTGCCATAATTCGGATTGAAGAGATGTGTCACAAGACATAGCTCCTAATGGGCTTCCTCCAACTTCATATAGGCTATCAACCCTAAATCCAAGTGTAAATGCTTCTTTGAAATTTCTATTCCAAACACGTACCTTTCCATCTATTAATGCCACCTTGAATCGTTTGTCTTCCATCGCCGAGATAGAGACCAGGTTCTTCTTTAGATCGGGTACATATAGTACTTCTTGTAGATGAATGGTGTTACCTTGATTCAATTAAAGAGTGACATTCCCAACTCCCTTCACGAGATAGGTGGCATTGTCCCCAAGGATAATTTCCAAATTTGTATCATTTTCAATTAGATTTGAAAGAGCTTCCTTATACCCGGTGAAGTGCCTTGAGACAACACTATCAATCAACTAATTTCCAAACGTATTCGGAGGAGAGGCAGTAGAGAGGGTATATATAATATACAATTCTTTTTTGCTTGTTATCAACAACATTAGATTCATCATACCTAGAGTTTCTTGATCTTTTGGGAGGGCGACCATTTCCATGTTGAGTAGCGGGAACATTCATTTTTCCTTTGTTGAACCTAACATTCCTTTGATTGTTGTTGCCTCTGAAATTGTTGTTGTTGTGGTTGTTATCATCATGAGGTGTATCCCTTCTATTAGGACACTCCATGGCATAGTGGCCAAGCTTGTTACAAATGAAGCATCTTCCCTTTCTTCCATTTTTGAATCCCGACCTTCCTTGACGTTGCTTCTTTGAACATGCATTGTTCTTCTTTTTAGCACGAGCGAAAAATGCAATAGGATCATTCCTATTTGAAGGCATATCCATTTCCATCATCCTTGTCTCTTCTTGAGAATATCTAGTCAACAATTCTTCAAAACCTGGAATCCTGTCATTGTTGAGAATAATAGTGTTGAACACATTGCATTCACGAGGGAGTTCTCTAGCAACAATGAGAGTGATCTCCCTATGCAATAACTTCTCCAATCAAAGAAGATCATTTTTGATCTCGGTCATCCTCACTTCTTCCCTTCTTTATGTCCTTCATTTTGTTCTTGAGAAAGAGAACTTGGTTTGCATTGCTAGCTTTGAACATGCCAACCAATCTGTCACACATTTCCTTAGATGTGTTCAAATCAGAGATGTATGCAACCAAATGCTTGCTAATAGAATCCCTGATAATCTTCTTTGCTTTGACTTCACCCTTCTTGTACTTTGTCTTCGTGGCAACTGGTGCATTTGAAGGAGGTTAAGAAATATTTCCCTGCACATAGTCCATAACATCCTGCTCTTCGAAAGTCAAATCAAGAGACATCTTCCATGCATGATAATCAGATTTATCATTTAACTTGTCATCAAGATTGAAGTAAGATGTGGAGGCCAAGAAATCTCAGTGATTGATCTTTTCACTCTTGCTTGGGCTTTGTCTTCGTCTCAGCTCCTATACCATGTTAATTTTAGATAACAATGGTATGTTCTATGCTTAAGAGCAATTTACTTCAATTTTCTTATTAGCCCATTATCAATTTCTAGATTAGCAATCACATTAACATGATAGTAAATGCAGATAGAACATAAATAAAAATAGTAGAAGATAGGCTAGGATAAGAGGACACAAGATGTGGCGCATGCCAAGGGCAAACCCCAATGTGGGGGAACCCTTTGATCAATTCTTCTTATTATTCTTCAAAAGTTCAGCAGAAAGAGAGTACAATACGCAAAATTCACTTGCCCAATCAAAGTCAAATCTGTCTAGTCAAACAACAGCCATAGGAAGCCCTAACCAGAAAGTCAACACTGGTCAACATGGTCGAATTTCTTCTTTGAATCAGCTCGGTCAAACCCAGTCAACTGGGCCTCCAATAGTCATTCGAATTAGCCCAAAACAGTGTCGAAAATGATAGTCAAACTTGGTCAACGTAGAGGTCAAACCTGTGGTCAGCGCTGGTCAAACAACTATGTTTGCCTTGATTTTTGTGCCCAAAAATGCGGCCTGCCCAAGTAGAAAACTCCCCAAGAAAAACGTAGTCAAACTTGGTCAATTGCAGCTCGGACAATTCTAGTCAAACCCTTCCTGTGATTTGGTTAACGCCCAAAACAGAAAACGCAGTCTGTCCTTTGCACGTGTGGAGAGAGAGAAGGCTGCCTTGAAGTTGTACGACCCAATCAGATGAGGAGAGAGAGATATGTGTGAGAATGTATGATGTGCAAATGAGGTAGATGCACCTTCTATTTATATGCAATGTTGAGGATGAATAGACATGTCTTTTGGGCTTCTGAGCCTACATTAGATTGTTGGCCGACCTTGACAATTTATCCATAAACAAAATAAATTCATAGTTCCATTTGTACATGTCGGAATGAGATGATCTTTAGATCAATCCTACACCTCTTGGAAAGAGGAATCCAATAAAAATATCAGCTGCATCATATGAGCTGTCCAAGGTGGAGTTTGACCCTAGTTGCCAAATGTAACAGGAAGAGGCAGCGTGAGGGAGAGCGTATTCCATTAGAGCACTGTGCAATCACTGCGCAAAGAGGGACACAGAGGCACCAATGTATGGGCAAAGGGTCCATCTCTGGGTTAGGAAGTTGCTGTGGAGAGTGAGAAATTTCTTATAAAATTTCTCTCAGAATTTTTCTGTGTAGATTGCCAGAATTCTTGTACTCAGTTTTGCTGCTGAAAATTAATAAGAAAACTTTCATCTGTTGCACCAATTTTCCCACATTGGGTTTTTCGGGGACAATTGTCCAAAAATAATTGTGTTAATTTTTTTTACGTGTGTGCTAGAATTTCTCAATTTCTAGATTTTTTTTTTTGTTTTTTGTTTTTGTTTTTTTGTTGTTGTTCTGTAGTAATTTATTGTGAAAATTGCAGTAGTAAACTTATTCGATATTTTGCTGTAGCAAATGAACTGCATAATCTATTTGACAGTTATAAGAATATTTTTCAGTTATTGCAATAGATGAAATTTTGACATGGTATCAGAGCAGATATGATCAACTGGAGAGCTCAGTAGCAGAGAAAGGAAGAGGTTCACTGCTCAGCGTGAGCAACAATTCGAATCCCTAGAGGGTAGGATAATTGCTTGGGCCAGGAAGCCGTAATTCTTGAGGAAAATCATCTTTTTTGAGAGAGACAAAAAAACGATTTCTCTAGATCAAGAAAGTCCAGAGGTAGAGGGAGCAACCCCATATTTTTGTGCAGAGCATATCTCTAGCCGAACATAGTAATTTTGTAGCAGTTTGTTGAGCAGATTCAATGTTGGGAGGAAAGAGAAATAACACATAAAATTATGGACAAAATTAACAGTCAGGATGATTTAGATTTATCTTCCAGGTTGGAAGATGAATTTGCTTGCCTATCATGATCAATTTCACCTGGTGTCTGGTATATAAATAGCGGAGCTTCAGCTCATATGACAGGAGTTAGAGAATATTTCTCTAGCTATCAAGCAGAGCAGATGGACTTCCTGATCACAATGGGCAACATAACTAAATGTATTGTTGTAGGGAGAGGCACCATAGAGTTTCAAAGGGAGTCAACACCAATGCTACTAATGTATTGCATGTGCCTGGATTGGGTATGAGCCTAATTTCAGTGTCCTAGTTACAGGACAAGGGGTACTATGTACACGTTGTAGGGAAGAAAGTGTATGTCAAACACTCAAGTTGGAAGAACATGAAACAAATTGGAGCTCGAAGCAACATGTTATACAGGTTGCGGCTCAATTTTTTAATGGCACTAATAGGTAGTGACAGTAGCAGTGGAAAGGGGTTGAACAAATTGTGGCACAGGAGGATGGGACATTTACACCATGGAGCACTCAAAATGCTAAGAGAAACTTCCAGTTCTTAGTACTAATACACTCAGATATTTGTGGCTCTATGTCCACTAGAGCTCTTAGTGGTGGTGAATACTTCATCACCTTTATTGATGACCATTCCAGAAAGACTTGGATCTATTTCTTAAAGACCAAAGACGAGGTCTTTGATCGGTTCAAAGAGTTAAGGCACTCGTAGAGAATGCAACAGGGAAGAAGATTGAGGTGCTTCGCTAAGATAATGGTGGTGAATACATTGATAAAGATTTGACAGATTTCTGCGCGAAGGAAGGCATCAAAAGAGAATGGACATTTCTATATAACCCTTAACAGAATGGAGTAGCAGAGTGGAAAAACAGAACAATAATTGGGGTTGTGAAGGCTATGATGTATGATCAGGATCTGCCCAGATTTCTATGGGCAGAGGCATGTGGCACAATAATGAACATTCAGAATAGAACTCCTCATAGAGCATTAGTGAAGAAAACGCCAGAGGGAGTCTTCATAGGAAATAAGCGTAAAGTAAGTCACTTGAGGATTTTTGGGAGTGCAGCTTACTGCCACATGCTAGATGAAAAACACAGTAAATTGGATTAGACTGTAGGGAAGGAGTTCCACGTTGAGTATAGTGAGACCTCAAAGGCATATAGGATCTACATTCCTAGTAGTAGGAAGATTGTAGTGAGACAAGATATAAAGTTCATGGAGGACAAAGCTTTTAGGAGATCTCGAGAGATGCCTGTAGGTGATCAAAATCAATCAAGAAAAGTTCTGTTAGTCAATCAAGTACAATGACTAGTACCAGTATTTCCTCAGGGGTAGGAGATCCTGGGATTTCTCAGCAAACAAAACAATAGGAACAGGAGGAGGAACTGATTGAACCTCCCACCACCAGTGGTAGAGCCAGTAGGGAAGTTCGTCAGACATTGAAAGATGCAGAGGAGTTTATTGGAACTTCTAGGATGGATAAGCCTTGGTAGTTTAGGGTGCAGAACCCTCCAGCTTTCAAGAAGCCACACAACATCAGGTGTGGGTGGATGCCATAGTAGAAGAGTATAGTTCTATCATGACAAATGATGTTTGGGATGTAGTTCCGAGGCCAGAAAACATATCAGTTGTAGGTTCCAGATGGATCTACAAAATCAAGTACGCTACAGATGGCAGTGTAGAGAAGTACAAGGCTAGGTTGGTGGCATAGGGGTATGCACAAAAAGAAGGAATAGACTACGAGGAGACCTTCGCCCCAGTCGCTAGATACACCTCTATCAGATCTGATATATCCCTAGCAGCGCAGATGGGATGGGAGATTCACCAAATGGACGTCAAGACAACATTCTGAAACAAGGTGATAGAAGAAGTGGTGTATATAGAACAACTTGACAGCTTCAAAACTCATGAGAAGTGCACTCACGTGTGCAGGTTGAAGAAAGCCCTTTACGGGCTCAAGCAGGGACCCAGGGCGTGGTTTGGTCGGAGGCACAATTATTTGCAACAATTGGGATTTATCAAGAGTGATGCAGATCCCAACCTCTACTATTTGATGGTAGAGGATGAGCCACTCATTTTGGTTTGTATGTGGATGATCTCCTTTTGACAGGATCATCAGGGCTCATAAAAGGCTGCAAGAGGAACTTTGTAGCAGAATTCGACATGAAGGATATGGGGTTGATGCACTATTTTCTAGGATTGGATGTTTAGCGGAAGAATGGGGAGATCTTCATTGGGCAAGGGTGATATGGTACAAATATTTTGAAGAGGTTCATAATGTAGGATTGCTGGCCAATGACTACACCCATGATCACCAATTGGAAGAAGATAGATGCATCAGGGGACAAGGAAGTCGACCCCACCTTGTATAGACAACTCATTGGGCCTCTCATGTATTTGGTCAACACTAGGCCAGAGATTTGTTTCGCTGTCAATACCCTTAGTCCGTTCATGGTTGAGCCGAAAAGGGTACATTGAGCAGCAACAAGGCACATTATGAGGTATGTGTGCGGCATAATTGAGTATGGGTTGAAATATACTCGAGGGGATGATGTTAGATTATGTGGATTCACAGAGGCAGATTGGGTAGGCAGTTTAGTGGACGGAAAAAGTACCTTTGGGTACTGCTTCAGCGTTGGATCAATTATGGTTTCTTGGTGAGCAGGAAGCAGAAGTCAGTAGCACTGAGCTCAACAGAAGTAGAATATATTGTAGCAAACACAGGTACGTGCAAAGCTATATGGCTTAGGACGCTGCTTGTGAGCTTGTTTAGGCAGAGGATCGGGGCAATTTACTGTGATAATCAGAGTTGCATAAAACTCTCTGAGAATCCAATGTTTCATGACAGGTCGAAGCACATAGATATCAGATGTCATTTCATCAGAGACTGTGTATAGCGTGGGGCAATCCAACTACAGTATGTTCCCACAGGAGATCAGGTAGCAGGCATGCTCACGAAGGCTTTAAGGAGAGCTAAGATCATCTAGTTCAGGGAATAGATGTGTATGGTGGAGAACCTGTTTCAGTAGCAAATACCGGGTACCTTGGATGGTTCTTAGTTGCAAATGTTGTAGTTGCAGCAACAACAGATTAGAGGGAGTTGCAGTGCAGATGCAGTGTTGGCAGCAGTTCAGCAGGGTCAGCTACAACACAGCTGCAATGTATATTAGAGTTGCATAGTGGTTGGTGGGCAACAGTAGCCATACATCAACAACATGACAAGAGGTGGTGTAGAGATAGGCCGTTGCTTCAGTGGGTTGTAGCGCTGGAACGCATTCCTCGCTAAGAGGAA
Organism: Pinus taeda; assembly: GCA_000404065.3. NCBI lineage: Eukaryota > Viridiplantae > Streptophyta > Pinopsida > Pinales > Pinaceae > Pinus > Pinus taeda. Next base: position 62,662 of record APFE031574179.1, on the reverse strand, counting down.
GTATTAGTTTTTGTAGCATCAGATGTGTTCTAGCCACGAGAGTTGGTGGAGAGGCTAGAATACATGTATTCTCCAATACCTAGAAATCGTTTTTGGAAATTCCACCTAGAGATGACTTAATTAGATTTATTAATAAATTTTTAATATTTCCTAAGTTTAAACTTAGGAAATATGATTAATTAAGTTTAAACTTAGGAAATATGATTAATTAATCAGAATTAATTAAGTCATGGTGTGAATGTTCTAGAAACTCACACAAATCGACAGGGAAATAATTTGGGCCATTGATTATGTTTTAATCTTGGCCATTGGTGTTCCAACAAAATATTATAAGAAGAAGTCGATGGGTAGATGGAAAACACACCAATGCAGTTACACATTTGCCCAGGCAGGTCAATTTTCTCAATGGTTGTGATTCTATAGAGGAGATAGAGCTAGAGGGTGAGTAGCAGGTGAGGGAGAGAGGGTAGCAGCAGGAGTTCGGAAGGCAGATTTTCAAATTCAGGAAGAGGCAACGTGAGGGAGAGCGTATTCCATTAGAGCATTGTGCAGTCATTGCGTAGAGAGTGAGTCAGAGGCACCAACGTATGGGCATAGGTTCCATCTTTGGGTCAAGAAGTTGCTGTGGAGAGAGAAATTTCTTATAAAATTTCTCTCAGTATCTTTTCTCTGTCTAGATTATTAGAATTCTTGTACTCAGATTTGTTGCTGAAAATTAATAAGAAAACCCTCATGTGTTGCATCGATTTTCCCACATTGGGTTTTTTCAGGGACAATTGTCCAAAAATAACTGTGTTAATGTTTTCTATGTGTGTGCTAGAATTTCTCTATTTCCAACATTTAATTTTCCACAGTAATTTATTGTGAAAATTGGAGTAGTAAACTTATTCGATATTTTTGCCGTAGCAAATAAATTGCATAATCTATTTGACTGTTAGAAGAATATTTTTCAGTTATTGAAATAGATGAAATTTTCACATCAAGACCCAAGACCAAGAGCAAGACTGTCACAAAGTTCCCAAGTCAACCCTTTTCCAAGTCTCGTCCACAAAGTCAAAGTCAACGCTGGCCAAATCTCTGAAATTTTGGTCAAACAATAGCCTCTGAAAAACTGTTGAAAACTTGCACGTGTGGACAGAATTAGGGCATAAACAACTCGTCTTCTCTCTCCTTTGACCTCTCTCTCTCCCCTTTGACTTTCACTGTTTTTCTTCATCTTGCACAAAAATTGATGTGATGATTGATTGATGGATTAGGCTTCCAAATGGTTGAGTTGACTTGTATATATACATGTACATGAGGGTCAAATTGCTACCCCTGGGGTCTACTAGTCTAAGGAAGGCTGACTTGGTCTGGTGGATGACATTTTGACTCTGAGACTCAATAATTTTTTTTTTTTTTTTTTTGGTTTTTATTCTTACAAAATGTCCAAATGGGACTTGACTCAAATAAATTCCTTTTGACTCATTAAATATTCTTTTGGACTTAAATGACTCTATACGCATGAAGAACATGCTTTGACTAGAAATAAAATATAATAATAAATATAATTGATAATAAAAATTACATTTTATTACATTATGAAGACTGAAACTAGTTACATTTTTCAACACTCTCTCTTAACTAGGGAAGTATTCATAATGACTCAACAAGACAATCTCAAGTTGAAATATTCATATGACAAAGGATTTGGATTGATAAACATCAATGATTATTTTTCATCATCATAACCAACATTGTAAAAATAGCAAGGCATTGACTTTCAAGCTCTATCTCTCCATTAGATCAGAGCACAATGATGGGGGACATAAATTTGGACACCATTGCCTCTCAGGCACATACTCCATTCTGTTGTTCACCAGGGATGCCTTCATAGGACTATTTGCTAATTCATTGTTACCATATTTGACACCAGGGAATATCCATCCTCAGGACTATTCTTATATTGGATTAATGTACTTGACTTATGGCGGTTAGTCCTGGTCAAAACACAAATCCTCAAAGAATATCGGCCCTAGATGCTTATTCGATCCACCATTCTCCTTACCGGTGCCTTTATTAGGCTTACAATTGTTAGTCTTGGCCATAGTACGACCATAGTACAAGACACATGGAGAATACAGTGTCCACCCTCACTCCCTCTTAATTAGGGAGAAGTAAACACAAGCCTAAGCTTGCCATAACCAACCTTCTTGTTTCTCCTCTTTATCCTTTTTGAGAGAACATTGAGCGCTGTAGTGGCCAAGCTCACCACATCTGAAGCATTTGACCTTGGAAATGTCCTTCTTCCTCCTATGCTGCTCTTGTTGCACCTTTGATGCAACGGCCACATTTTCCTCTTCCTTCACTTGCTTCGTCCCACTGTTGCTGCTGCTGCCACTGATGGTGCTCTTCACCAAATCTCGCCTCATCTCCTCTCGCCGTAGATCAACCCACATTCGATCCCAATCTGGCAACTTGTCTCTACCTAGAATACTTCGGACAAAGACTTGCCATTCTTCGGAAACGCTGTTTAGAGCTAACCCTACCAATTTTGTAGGCTGGGGCGTTGACCCTATTGCAGATCGCTGGTCTTGGACTTCCTAAAGCCTAGTGAGGAAGGGGTCTATGCGCTCCCCTTTCGGCATCCTCGCGCATCTCAGCTTCTCCTCAAGATACATCTTTTGTGGATCGCAAGATCCCTTGTATAGCGTAGCAAGAGCTTCCCACATCTGTCGGGTAGTATCTTTGCTAGCTATGTGAGACACCACATGATCTCGAACACCATCGAGAATCAATGTCTTTGCTTTCATCATCTCCTTCTTGTAGGCCTTCAGCAGATTTGCATCTGTGGGTACAACTACCGCGCTATCGATGTAGGCTTTGAGTTCATATTCATCTAGAAGACAAGGAATTCTTGCTTTCTAGATCACATAGTTGGAGGCTTCGGCCAACCGATCCCTATCTGTCAGGCCTACTGATGCCATCTCTGCAAAAAGTTGAATTCCTTCTCTTCTCCTTTGCGTAGCTTCTAACTGGCTCTATGCACTTCTTGCTGGAGTGGGCAAATATGCTCACAACTATTGCTGCTTTGCTGGGGAAAATCGAACTTCTAGACTAGAAGTTCCTTGAGAAAAGAATTCCCTTAGTGTGTGCTTTTACTTCCTCTGGCGCTATTTTGCACTAGCAAACTGTTGCAAAATAACTGTGTCCCAGCTGAAGATCTGCTTTGCAAGGAAAATGCTCCTTCACCCTTTGCCTCTGGTAATCTTTGATCTGAAAAATTTATTCTTTGTCGACTCTCTCAGAGAATTAAAGTTTTCCTCAAAAACTGACCCTCCTGGCCAAGGAATTGTGTTTCCTTTGAGGGTTTTGAACTGCTGCCTATGTAGAGTTTCGGAATTCCCCTTCCCTTCTGCTACCGAGCTCTCCGACTTCTATTTGCGCTCTGATACCATGTGAAAATTCGGCTAACCCTGAATCCTACTACAACAACTGATTAAGTTTCTTCTATTTTTAAATAAACTGAACAAATTATTTACTATGTTCTATGGTAAATATTGAAACTAATACACTGCAACCTTCACAAAATAAATACTGCGGAAGAAAAAATAATGCTGGAAGAATAGATGCACACACATACAAATACACAATTATTTTTGGACTCTCCTCGGAAAAACCCAACTTGAGAAAACTGGTGCAACAACTAAGGGTTTTAATATGCAGTAGTAAATCTGAGTACAAGACTATGGATGCTCAAATCTAGCAATTCATACAGAGAAATGATTGACAATAACTCTAGTGAGAAAAATCTCACTCCCATAGGCGATCCGACACTGACCTTGGCTCAAGTTGAACTGCTCTTTGCTGCCTCTGCTTAGTCACTGCGTCAACCTACGCAGTCCTGCATCCCACAATTCGGAACTGCTTTCCCTCTCGCTGTCTGATCAACTGCTATTTGGAAGATGGATCCTCTTGGCCTCCGGATTCTCTCCTGGCTTCTGGCACTGATTCACTGCTTCTGCCCAACAAAATATGGAATCCCCTCTGAAGCATTGCGTCGCCTCTCTGCAATGCACTCACTGGAACTGGAAAATCTCCCTCCAACCTTACGATCCCTACCCCTCTCTCACTACTTCGATCTCACTAGCTCTCTCTCTGGCAACTCAACGCTGCTACTTTGGAGTACGATTTGCTAGTAACTTCGAACTGTTGGTGGCTCAAGTGTGTTCTCCAACCCCCATCAAATTTTTTCTTATAATCTCTCGTTGAGACATCAATGACCAAGATTAAAACACAATCGATGGCTTAGATTAACTAGAACTTGATCCATGTATTCTTCTAGAAGATTCTCACCATGACTTAATTAATACACTTTAATTAATCAGATTTCCTAAGTTTAGACTTAGGAAACATTAAAAAAAGATTAATTATTTTAATTAAGTCATCTCTAGGTGGAATTTCCATAAGCGATTTTTGGTTTTTGGAGAATACATGTATTCCAGCCTCTCCACCAAATTTCGCGGTTAGAACACATCTGATGCTACAAAACTAACAATTCTTGATGGACTCAGAAGATTCTTTGAGCCCTAATTTCTCCCTTGGTGTACTTGGCGACTTCTTGAGCATTGCTCTTATCTGGTGCTGGAACTTTGCCTTCAACAAATTGCATAACTTCATTTTCTTGTGAACTAGATCAATTCTCTTCTTCCAGGCTTTGTAATTCGAAACTCCATCGAGCTTGTTGCTTTCCTTGCAAATAGATGTCATTTGGCTAGGAGGATTAGACATAGAAAATAGTACGTTATTTGTCAAAGGAAAAGTTGCTTGTAGAAGTGTCTTCAAGAATGCTGATGTTGATGAGCAAGATTGTTGAGTGAGTGATTGAAAACTTGATGATGTTTCCAATAGCCTTCAATGATATTCTTGAGTGGTGGCTGCTATAGTGATGTCTTCAAGAATGACTTTGCTCCAATAAAGTTTTCAAATTGTTATATACTACTACAATGATGAATTTCAAAACCTTCTTCTTTTACTCTGCAAGAGGGAGCAATATCCTCTATAATTTAACCTTCCAGCTGCCAACAATTTGTGATCTTCAAGCTGCCTTTCCTTCACCTTAGCTCTGATACCATGTTGAGAAACCAAGTACTAGTTGATGATGATTGATTTCTATTACTTGATAATTACTTGTGAATGCTTGTTGGCTTCTTATTAAATTTTATATTCTCTTTATCAAACAATTACCAAAACATAAAGATCACAAAGAGACAAAGAACACGAGAAATTAGGCTCCAAGCTAGGGCAAAACCCCGCAAGGGGGAAAACCCAAAGAAACCCTTTTCTTATAGGATTAGATCAAATTGAGATTTCCAAGACCCAAGACCAAGACTAAGACTATTACAAAGTTTCCAAGTCAGCCCTCCAAGTCTCCTCCACAAAGTCAGAGTCAACAAAGTCAATGCTGGTCAAATCTCTGAAATTTTTGTCAAACCACAGAATTTTTGGTCCTGCAATAGATGGCTGAATTTCGGCCCTGTAACAGCATCTAAAAAACTGCAGAAAACTCACATGTTGACAGAATAGGGCAAAAACAATTCTTCTCTCCTTTGACCTCTCTCTCTCCTTTGACTTTTGCTGATTTTTCTTCTTCTTGCACAGAAATTGATGTGATGATTGATTGATGGATTGGTCTTACAAATAGTAGTTGACTTGTATATATACATGTCCAAGAGGGTCGAATAACTGCCCCTAGGGCGGACTTGGTCTTGTGGATGACATTTTGGCTATTTGTCTCGAAATAAAAATTTATTTTCTTTTCTTACAAAAAGTCCAAATGGGACTTGACTCGAATAAATTTCTTTTGACTCATAAAATCTTCTTTTGGACTTAAATCAACGAAGACCAACACTACTTACATTTTTCAACAAATCAACTATTCACTTTGGGCTTTGTTCATGACAATCCAAATAGTGCTCTTCTCTTTCTAATAATAAGCAGTGATGACTACTGGATAATCACTTTAACGGAGTGTTCCCTCTCCACAAGACTAGCTGTTTGCTAATTATAAATGTAAGATATGTTGTAACAGCCTCCATGAGGGCACATTACCCTAAAAAATGAACTCTTTGTCAAACAGAGGATGGGTACATGTTCACCATCTCTTGCAAGATATTCAAAGCATCCTCATGTTGCTATTCATGTACAATGAGTGATATCAGATTCCCCTTGGTGCCAATTCCTCGTGTAAATTCAGTGGCGTCTTCAAGCTTTCTTGCTATGTATAAATTCTATTGATGTCTGTTGCTGTAGATCGAGAAACCATTTGGGGTTCATGTCCAGATTTCCTGCATTCAAATCATTGACCTTCTCAATAACCATCTTATGTTGCCCTTTGTTGTTCTTGGACTAACATCCAGAACAGACACCTAGTTTTCTTCAAATCCAGCTACAGACCTATCACTGAGTCCACCACAATTGTGTGTTTGATGTCCAACAACCTGCCCAGCTGTAGATTCCTTTTCATTCTTATTCCTCCCATTGTCTTTTAAGGCATGAAAACCCTCCGAGTCTCTTCACCATAGACTATTCTATTCCCATTATCTTCAAATGCTATTCCAATGGCCTTTGCTGCTGCTGCCATGAGGTTCTCATCCTGCCTTTGAACAAATAATTTCCTCCAAATGTGGGGTACCTACTTTTGATCAGATCTCTTCTTGTAGATCTGTTAGTGATGCCACCTGTCCACTTTTCTAAGTAGCTGCTGTAGTGATCTCTCCCCCTAGAAATATAGCAGGTGTGGAATAGATTCCTTCTAGGAGGTCACTCAAGATCAGCTCTAATGGTCAAGGGTGAAAGTTGCAAAGTGTACCAGTTCTCACCAAATGTGCAGTACAAATATTTTAAGGTCATTCCAATGTGGACACACAGCTTTCAAAGATGAAGAAAACTGTACAGGTAAAGAGCTCTCTAAGGTGGATGGCCCTTCCAAAACATCTTTAGGATATCTACTGTGAAGTCTAATGCCTGATGTCCAAAAGCTATAAAAGGGTGCATCCTCCACGAGTTATGCACCAGAGTCAATGCACCCTCCACTAACTGACTGGTTTTTTAATTTAGGAACTGAACCAAGAAGATTCTGATTTAAGTCGACCCTGTCATCCTTGTATGTTCTCTGTATTCCTGCATTTTGCAATGTATCCATCCATGCAGTATCATTCTTCACTGTAACTTGAATGCTCCCTAAGTTATTAATCACCCTGGGAGATGATTAATCCACATTTTCATTTGCAAGAAAAGACACATTCCTCTAAACTGCTGTTGTATCTCCCATTCCATCATTACAACTTACGTTACACTGCAGAAATTCGCTACTTGAGGTACACAGTGGATGGGCTTCCTTTTACATTATGAGACCAAGCTGGGACTGATCTCAGTCCTCAATGAATCGAGGTATCATTGTCCAACATGCAGTGACTTAGAGAATTTTTTTATTCAATATCATGACGGCTAGATAAATCAGGTTAACACTGTTTACTGAGGTCATATAACTCTCCTGCCTCATTTTTCCAAGGCTTTTGAAAAGTATAATGAGAATCTACACAACCTGCATTTATGAGTGTGATCAACTTGTAAAGAATAATTCAGAAGGCATACAGTTCATCTAACTTAATCATGTTGAAGTAAACAATGGTTATGTTTCTCAGTCCAGAGACTTCCATGATCTGAAGGAGTGGACTGCTCTGTGTCTGCTAAGTCTTCTGACAATACAGCGTTCCCAAAACTCATAACAGAACATTGGCACTCAGAATTAGAAGCATGATGCCCTGTGAAGATTTATTGAGTGTTCCTCTGATTTCAGCAGTAGCGAGCCTTCTATTACATGTAGAACTAAGAATATTTGAATCTGTGGAGGCCGAGTTCAACCTGATGTGTCAAATTTGTCTGGATACTGTTTATGTTTATCTTATGGCTTTAGGACGTGGGCATCTTCTCTGCAATAGTTGTGCCGGTGCTGTGGCTTATATCCCCATAGATGAAGGTATCAACATTGCAGAGCCCCTGGCAAAGTGTCCCATATGTAAACATGAAAGAAATTATACTTCAGAGAAAATCATTGAAGAGCAAGGGAAAGACATCAATGAGTTTAAGAATTGGACATTGTATGTGGTGCCAAAGTTTTCTAGGCCACCTGATGATATGTTGAAATTTGATGTTCTATGCTGCAATAATCATTTACTACAAAACTATCTTTTATGCTGCAATATTAGATAAACAACTGTAGATGGAATATACATCAAATGCACAATAGAAGACAACCAAAAATACAATGAGACATAGAGAATTTAGGTCCACTGACCAGGAAAAAACCTACAAAGGGAAAACCCAACCATATTCTTTTGCTATAAGAAATCAATTGTTCAGCAAAGACACAAAGTACAATGAGAGATCAAGAGAATGAGTAAGTTCAACCAAATCTGAACAAGTTGTATATGAAAATCACTGGTAGCAGCAGCAGATGCACACACTGAATCAACCTTCCCTTCAACTGAATCGACACTGAAACACTGAAGCATTGAATTAACCTTGCCTCACCAAGTTCTGCTCTTATTCTCCAAGTTTCTCTCTCACAATCCTCTTCAACTCTCTCCAATTCTCTCTCAAGTTCGAATTCTTCTTTCACAATGCACAAGTAGTGAGGGGAGAAAGAATGGGGTGTACATATATATATATATATAGGAGGAGTGACAAATCCATGCCATAAAGGAGTAACTCACATGCAAAAAAGGGAGAGTAACATATGCCCATTTAGGAAATGTAACTCGTGCCATTAAGGAGTTATGCATGCCTTTGTAACTTATGTTTTTAAGAGAGTGTAACTGTAAGATTCCAAACAAGGAAACTACCCAATTGACCACAAATTTCTGAGTTTTATCAATGAATATTTCAGCTGGAAATTTTGTCAAACATGTCACGTGCAAACTGCTGTATGTATATCTTTTAATTTTGTTTGCTGGACAATGTGTTCTCTACTTCATATGAACCCACAAATTTACCAAAACACATCTATATTTTTTATGACAGCTCAGAAATGTATAAATACTGGTACATTGATTTCATCACAATGAAAATAGCCATAACAGTCCCTTTATTTCATTATTGGGCAAATACAATTGGAAAAACAATGGACTAGACGAACCTGGCAATGTAGCTTCAGCAGAGATGCCTCCAACTTATCAGTTCCTTTCAGGGAAAACAACCATACATATGAACCTTTAATTGGCCATGTCCAGCAGTATTATTCACTCTAAAACTCATCCCAGTCATATGTAAATTGTACCAACAGCTTCCACGTTCAATCAGCGAGCAAGATGGGCTGATATTCAACTCAATTTGGTCTCTAGTCTTGGTCCATACACATCCTTGCACAAACTGCAGATACAAAACTTCTCTCCAAGCCCCCAGAACCTCTCTACAGAACTTCTTTCAGTTTCAGCATAATTTTGGCATTTGTTGACAACCCTGAAATATTGTTAAAATTGGCAACTAGGGCCAAACTCCATGTGGGTCATCTTATTTATGGCTGCTGATATTTTTCTTGGATTCCTCCTCATCAAGAGGTGTAGGATTGATCTAACGATCATCTGATTCCGACATGTATTCATGGAGATATGAATTTATTTGTATTTCTTGACAATTTGTCAAGGTCGGCCAGCAAGTTAAATTGTGTTGCACACCCCCAGCTAAACCTCGACGTTGCATATAAAAGAAAGAGACATCGTATCTCATTTCACCATCCCTCATCTCATCATCTTCTCTCTCCTAATCTGATTGGGCAAGCATAGGAGCAGCTGATCTCTCACACGTGCAAAGAAGAGGACGGATTTTTGTTCTAGGGCTGCATTGACTGACCATTGACCGAGCTGCAGGACTGTTGACCGTTGACCGAGCTGCTGGGTAATGTGTTGACCTTGTGTTGACTATATCTTGACTGTGGATTTCTGTTTTGAGTGATACATTGACCAGCGTTGACCAAACGTTGACTGGTTAGGGCTGACGGCAGGCTGTGACTTTTGTTGACTGTTGTTTGACTGTTGACTGAGGGCTGTTTTGGGCTGCGTATACTTGCTGTTGGAGGCCCAGTTCTCCTAGGATGTCTTAAGGTCATTGGTGAGCTGTTTGACCAACTTTGACCTTGCTGATTTGATTTATGCTGCTGCTGTTATAAATCACAGATTTATGATATTGTACTATTTCTCTCTCTGCTGAATTATTGAAGAATATAGAAGAGTTGATCAAAGGCTTTCCCTGCATTGGGGTTTGTCCTTGGCTAGCTGCTACATCTTGTGTTTTTTGCCTTGGCTTGTCTTTTGCTGCTTTTATTTATGTTCTATCAACATTTTACTTATATGTTAATGTGATTGCTATATTGAGAATTGACATTTGGCTAATAAGAAGAATTGAAGTAAATTGCTCTAAGAATAGAACATACCATAATTTAACATGGTATCAGAGCTGAGGTGAAGACAAAGCCCAAGCAAGAGCAAGAGCAATCATTGAAGACAATTGGAAAAAGTCAAAAGGCTTCATGGGTTACTCATCGCACTTCCCTGCCGAGGACAAGTTCCGTGAGGAGTTTGACTATCACAGATGGAAGATGTCCCTTGATCTAACATTGGAAGAGCAGGAAGTGTTGGACTATGTCCATCAAATGCACTGGCTGCTACAAGGAACAATTACACTAAGGGTGAAGTCAAAGCAAAGAAGATCATTTGGGACTCTATTGACAAGCGTTTGGTGGCCTACGTTTCCGAGTTGAACACCTCCAAGGAAATCTACAATAGACTGGTAAGCTTGTTTAAAGTTAGTGATGCAAATCAAGTTTTGTTCCTCAAAAATAAACTAAAGGATATTAAGAAGGGCAAAGACAAGGATATTCAATCCTACTTCTTAAGGATCACTGAGATCAAGAATGATCTCCTATCGATTGGAGAAGTCATTGCTGACAGGGAACTGACTATCACTATCCTTGGAGGACTCCCATCTGAATGGTATGTATTTAGAACCACTCTTCTCAACAACGATTGAATTCCGGGATTTGAGGAATTGATGGCAAGATGTATTCAAGAAGAGACAATGATGGTAGAGCAAGAAATGCCTTCAAGCAAAGGAAACCCTATTGCTTTCTCCTCTCAAGCTAAAAGGAGAAATAATTTTGGGTCTAAATTCAAAGGAAAGGTCGGATCGAAGGGTGGAAGAAAGGGAAGATGCTTCGCTTGCAATAAATTTGGCCACTATGCGAGGGAGTGTCCAAGTAGGAAGGACACATCTCATGATGATGATCAAAATCACTCCCGGGGCAACTCCAACCAGAATCAAAGGAATGGTAGGTTCAATGGCAAAGGAAAGAGGAATGCCGGAAATCAAGGAAGTATTCAACCCTCCAAGAAAGCAAGGAACTCCAGGTATGAATCAAATGTTGTTAACGATAAGCAAGATGAATATTATGTGATATCAGCCCTCTCCACTACCTCTCCTCCGAACTCGTTGGGTAATTGGCTTATTGATAGTGGTGCTTGAAGGCATTTCACTGGTTACAAGGAAGCTCTCTCTAATCTGATAGTGTTAAAATTGGAAACTAGGGCCAAACTCCATGTGGGTCATCTTATTAATGGAATCTGATATTTTTCGTGGATCCCTCTCATCGAGAGGTGTAGGATTGATCTAAAGATCATCCGATTCCGATAAGTATTCATGGAGATATGAATTTATTTGTGTTATGGGACAATTCGTCAAGGTCGGCCAGCAACTAAATAAGCCCCACTTGCGCTCAACGTTTTAGTATAAATAGAGGGCCTTCAAGTCATTTTCAACACACTTGGGATTTCTTCCTCTCTACTTGTCTTTGGGTTTTAGTAGGAAGAGAGATCCCAAGGGATAACGCTGCCCTAATCTAGAGGGTAGAAGCTGGAACTGCCGGGAACTGTCGGGAACAACCGGAACAATTGGAACTGCTAGGAATAGCCGGAATTGCTGAGAACAGCCGGGAACAACTGGCATAGCCAGAACTGCCGGAACAGCCGGGAACAACTGGCATAGCCAGAACTGTCGGAACAGCCGGAATTGTTGGGAACTGTCGAGAACAGCCGAAATTTGCCAGAATTGCTGGAATTTACGGAACTGCTGGGAACAATCGGGAACAGCGGGAACAGTCGAAAACTACCAGAACTGTCGGGAACAGTGAGAACTACCGGGAACTGTTGGAGCATCTGTCTCCGAAAGAGAGCAACATGCAAGGGACAACTAACTAACATTGGGATAGTGGTATGGTACTTAGCAGCAAATACACCAAGCATGCAATGTTACAGCTAACATACAACAACAAGCATACTAAGGACAACAAGCATGGTAGGGACAACAAACAAGCAAGGGACAATAAGCAAGGAAGGTGCAACCTACATATAGGCCAATATGGCAACATGTTGCAACAATGGCACATAATGCAGTACAGTGATGGGTACAGTCATGATTAATGAAGTGTGATGAGATGCAACATAGTGACGATGGGTGTAGCGTGGTGAGGTGCAATATGATGACGAAATGCAACACAACGATAGGTGAAGGAGTCACCTTGGAGAATCATTTGACGCTGCATGTCTTCAACTGATCTCATGTATCATCTTCTTAGAGATGATCTATGCTCTTATCCAGATAAGTCAAAGTGTTGGCTTCCGTTGTAAATGTACTCTCTCTCTCTCTCTCTGCTGAACTATTGAAGAACATATAAGAAGAATTGATCAAGGGTTTCCCCACATTGGGGTTTGTCCCTGGTTAGCGCCACATCTTGTGTCCTCTTGTCTTGGCTTGTCTTCTGCGATTTATGTTTATGTTCTATCTGCAGTTTACTTTAATGTTGATGTGATTGCTAATCTGGAAAGATATTGAGCTATTTGTGAAAATTGAAATAAATTGCTCTAAGCATAGAACATACCTAAAATTAACAGATAGAGGAGACTAACTTGGAGATTATTCTTGGAGACAATTCCACCTATCCTGTAAAGGGTGTAGGGAATGTTACTCTTCAATTAAATTAGGGTAACACAATTCATTTGCAAGAAGTCCTATATGTACCCGATCTCAAGAAGAACCTGTTGTCCATTTCGACAATGGAAGACAAAGGCTACAAGGTGGCGTTCATCGATGGCAAGGTACGTGTGTGGAAAAAGAATTTTAAAGATGCTTTCACTCTTGGGTTTCGAGTTGACTCTTTATATCAAGTTGGAGGAAGTCCGTTGGGAGTCATGTCTTGCGACACATATTCATTTTGAACCATGGCACCAGAGATTTGCCCACCTTCATTACAAGGCTCTACCCGATGTGAGACAAATGGTGACAGGGATGCCCAAGTTCAAAATATAGCATGAAGGTGTATGTCCAAGATGTGTTGTAGGAAAAGCTCAAAAGGGGACCATTCCCCTCAAGCCATAACAAGACCTCTGATATTTTGCAATTGGTTCACTCTGACATATCTGGTATGATGCTCGTGAGCTCTTTGGGAGGATATTTATATTTATATTTGAGCTAATATATGGTTGAGCCTCATCACTCACATTGGATTGGTGCCAAGGATCTTCTGAGATATCTTCAGGGCACAATCACTCGTGGGTTGAGATACACTGTCGGAGATGTGAGGCTACATGGATATTCCGACATTGATTGGGCAGGTTGTGTGGTGGACCGAAAGAGCACTTCCGGGTGTTGTTTTTCTTTTGGGTTCTGCCTCAATATCCTGGATGAGCATGAAGCAAAAGTCGGTGGCTTTGAGCACTACTGAGGCAGATTACATTACTGCGAGTATGGCCTCCTGTGAGGCTATCTGGTTGAGGAAGCTCTGTAGTGAACTGTTTGGACATACTTTAGATACTACTGTGATCCTATGCGACAACCTGAGTGGGATTTGTTTATCAGAGAATCTCGTATTTCATGATCGCTCCAAGCATATCAATATCAGGTACCACTTTGTCCGGGATATGATATAGTAAGGAACAATAAGGCTCCATCATATTGGGACAGATGAGCAGGTCGTCGACATTCTGATGAAGCCCCTGGGAAAGGTCAAATTCTTGAATTTCCGAGAACGATTAGGAGTTGCAGAGAAACCCTCTTATGAGGGTCATGTATGATGCATACATTGAGCTCTGGGAGCTTCGGGGGGCTTGGGGTACTTCTTGGTGCAACGAGTGATCATAGGGTGACTCACGTCCCGTAGTGGTGTGCTATTTACAGGGTGAATGATTCAGCCTTCCCCTGTGATACCTTGTGGCGACATGTAGTCAGGATGAGTGGTTCATCCTTCTCCTACCGAGACATCTTACCCATGCAGTCTAGGACTCATGGGAAGTACCTCTTATCTGGCCAATGAATATGGAAATGAGGATAGGGACCAAAGTATTACTGATGGTTACATCGTGTATATTTCGTACTCCCTATGCTAGGATGACATTGATTTGGGATTAATTGGAACTGACTTCGGGTCATTAAGAGTGATATAACTCTCTCTTTTTTGGAAATGATCTGGGATCAGTAAGAGTGGTATGACACAATCTCTTGATTGGGGTTGACTTCGGGTCAGTAAGAGCGGTATTGGGCACTTTCTTTTATGTGGGACTGACTTTGGGTCAGTAGAGGATGGTATGATACATTCTCGATCTTTTCTTCTTCTTCATGGTTCAACAGAGCAGAGTAGAGCCGAGCAGTGCATTTGATGGCAGAGATAGTACCGAGAGACGGATGGATTAGCTGATGGAGTTCTCCCTAGTTGAGAGGGAGTGTTAAAATTGGCAACTAGGGCCAAACTCCATTTGGGTCATCTTATTTATGGAAGCTGCTATTTTTCTTGGATTCCTCTCGTCGAGAGGTGTAGGATTGATCTAACGATCATCCGATTCCGACATGTATTCATGGAGATATGAATTTATTTGTATTTTTTGACAATTTGTCAAGGTCGGCCAACAAGTTAAATTGTGTTGCACACCCCCAGCTAAACCTCAATGTTGCATATAAAAGGAGGAGACATTGTGTCTCATTTCACAATCACTCATCTCATCGTCTTCTCTCTCCTCATCTGATTGGGCAAGCGTAGGAGCAACTGATCTCTCACACGTGCAAAGAAAAAGACGGATTTCTGTTTTAGGGCTGCGTTGATTGACTGTTGATCAAGCTGCAGGACTGTTGACCGTTGACCAAGCTGCTGGGTAATGCGTTTACCTTGCGTTGACTATATCTTGAATGCGGATTTGTATTTTGGGTGATACATTGACCAAACATTGACTGGTTAGGGCTGACGGCAGGTTGTGACTTTTGTTGACTGTTGTTTGACTGTTGACCGAGGGCTGTTTTGGGCTACATATTATTGGTGAGCTGTTTGACCAGCTTTGACCTTGCCGATTTGATTTATGCTGCTGCTGTTATAAATCACACATTTGTGATATTGTACTATCTCTCTCTGTGCTGAATTATTGAAGAATATGGAAGAATTGATCAAAGGGTTTCCTCGCATTGGGGCTTGTCCCTTGTGTCTCTTGTCTTGGCTTGTCTTCTGTCTATTTTATTTATGTTCTATCAACATTTTACTTATATGTTAATGTGATTACTATACTGAGAATTGACATTGGGCTAATAAGAAGAATTGAAGTAAATAGCTCTAAGCATAGAACATACCATATTTAACAAATATGCTCAACTATACATGTTAGCCACTGAAGCACATCGTTTTAGCGTTCAATAATGGGGACACTGCTCAGAAATTACAAGTTGGTCTAGAAATGGCTACACAGGTTCACCTTGCACAAGGTCTTTGACATCAACAATCCTCTTCAACTATGCCTTAAGATGGTACACAGTCTCCTAAATGAGGTTATAGTAGCGAGGAATAATCCCTTGATTATCTCTATAATGCTCCAGAATTCGTGGCTATGCTCAGAAGGGAGGTGCAGCCTCTTGAGAAATGATTTGATGCCCCAAACATGTGACACTTCCTGTCTGTAGCTTTGTGTTACCTCCTACAACGCATCCACTCCCCTCCTTTAAATAATATGCAGCCCAGAATTTAATTGATAGGCCTGTTTAAGCTTTTGAGTATGCTTCACGAACATTAGCCTCAATTTCACAATTAATATGCATTCCCAAGCAACTAGGGAACTCGTCCATGTAATAAAATAAGGGATAGCTATGACTGGTGTTGAAATTTGGTACCGGAGGACAGGTGGTTCCCTTAGGCTTTGATCTTTGGCCTAGGGAAAAGTGTCCAAAAGATTTTAATTTTTCTCCTAAAGTGACTTTATAATTTTTATAAAGTTAAAATCTAATTTAAAAGTGACTTTAAGTGATAAAGTTACTAAAGTCTAATTTTAAAGTGACTTTAATAAAGTTAATGTAAAATTAGAAAGGAAAAGTGACTTTGGAAATAAATGACTAAGTGGGTCTTTATTAAAGTGGGGTGAATTAAAAAATAGAAAGTGAGATTTAAATGAGCATTTAATCTCAGCCATTGATCTAAATCTATTTCAGCCATTGGATTTAGAGATCACCAAAAAGTCACTTGGATCACCCAAAAGTCACTTGGAGTTATATTAAAGGAGGAAAAGGAGGAAAAGATCATTCATTCTTTCATGAGCAGATTGGGATAAGGAGAGCAAGAGAGCAAGGGAGATTTCTGGACAAGAAGGAGAAAGAGGCAGCAGTTTGGCACACATACCAGGCAGCTCTTCAGCAAAATCAGAACAGCAGAAAGACAAGCAGAACAGCAGCAAGAACAAGCAGAAAAGCTGATTTTTTGCTGAAAACTGAGAAGTTTCCAGGTGGTCCGTTGGGCTGAAAACGGATAAGTTTGCTTGCTGAAAAATTATTTTGCTGTAACTTTTTGCTGAAATTTTCTTGCTGTAAAAAGACATTTTT
>APFE031574179.1:12845-39985 GCA_000404065.3 Pinus taeda | reverse complement strand
TTTTTCCAGCTTGTTGAATGTATGGTTATGGGAAAGGGCATTTAACTACATGGGAGAAATAAGGAGAAACTGAAAACCGGGGTGGGAAAACAGAAATTTTAACAACTGGGTGCTCAAGTTGCCTCTGAGAAGATGTGAATTGAGCTACTGATGCCCTCTATCTGCTGCCATGAAATGAACAACCACTATAAGCCACAAACTTCAACCTCTATTTGGTCATGGAATTCGTTTCCCAAGGCTCAAGTTTCAGGCATTTCCTCCACCTACAAAGGGAATATAGAAAATACTAAATAAATTTTAAAATCAACAGGTAGAGCTTGGATACCTTAGTTTTTCTTGCAAATCTCATTTTACATTGAAGCTCTACCTTGAAATCTAAGTGATTTCACTCTCAGACTAGGGGGTGTTGTCGCAACACCGAAGTCTGCTATGGCAGCTAGGGCTCTAAAGCCCTCAACTTCCTCTTCCAACTCTCTCCAAGAGTTCTCTCTTCAAACTCACACAATGTTCGAATGTAGGGACTCAGGAGCCTCCTCAATTCCGTTTCTTAGTGACTTTGGGATTGTCTTTTCATCTTCACTTTCCCTTTTGTCTTTTCCTCTTCACCTTCTCTTTTTTCCCTCTTTATTTATTTCTTCTTTTTCCTTTTTTTTTTTAAATTCACTTTTATAAAGTCACTTTATGATACTTTCACTTTATAAAGTTAAAGTGACATCCAACTTGCGTAGGAAATATTTTCCTTTCTCCTTCTTTAATAAAGTCTCCTTAGGCAAATTTAAGTCCCCTTATTAATTATTTCACTGCTTTAATCTACAAGAACCACTTTAGGCTAGTGGTTTCTGTCATAAGCTTCCTATGGTGACGAGGACATTATAGTCCTCCCTGCCCAAGATTGCTTGTCCTCAAGCAATTTCAACTCTCCATAGGCAAATTTAAGTCCCTTTATTAATTATTTCACTGCTTTAGCCTACAAGAACCACTTTAGGCTAGCGGACTCTATCATAAGCTTCCTATGGTGACGAGGACATTACAGTCCTCCTCGCCCAAGATTGCTTGTCCTCAAGCAATTTCAACTTTGGACGTTGATAAGGAGTGGTTCTTACTTTGCACACCCTCATCGAGTTCTATAACATGCTCAGAGCCTATATCTGGTGGTCTACCTAGAGGAATATCATCAAAAACTGTATGATGTTTACGAAGTAATACATGTATGTCATCTGAGTGTGGTCGTGGATGCTTTGACTGTCTGTTATCTGTAATAAGGCACTCTATTGACCTCTCGATACCAACGCGTTTCAATACAACCTCCCTGTGGTTGGATGACATGAGCTTCAATGGGTATTTATGCATGGCTCTCAAGACTATCCTTTTGCCATCCACTGGATCATTGAACTCCATTTCCATGTTTCGCTGATCTATGGTATACCTTCCTATGTAATAAAGCCACTGACCCCCCAACACCACATTAGCGTTCGACACATCCACTATAAGGAAGTCATCTGTAATTGTATAGTTTCCCATGGTGAGTTGTAGCTTGGGGATGTACTTGTTGCAACCCATCTGATGTTTCCTGGGTGTGATGACTGTAAAACCAGGGTTGCGGGGGAGTGCCCCCCCTCTCATTCCCGCTCCCAATCCACGTTTCGAGCGGGAGCGGATCTGGAGCGCACTCCCTAAAAGAAAATGCTCCCTGCCTTTTCGGGAGTGTTTAGTCTTTTTTGCAAAATTTGTTTTGCAGTAATATTCCAAATGGAAATTGTTTTCAAAGAAAGAAATAAGTTTTGAGTGGGGCAACTTAATGATCAAGCCTATGGCCCTAGTATTGATATGAGATTCATGGTAATGTTAAATTCTTAAAGTAAATGTGACATTCTCCTTAATCTTCATTTTCATCCTTTTACTTAAATTTTTAACATTGCCATGAAATGACTCAGGATGTTTGAGAGTGGTTCTGACCTCATTGGATTTCATATGGAGAAAGTAGAATTTTAGATTTCATTCAAAATCCAACAGACTTATCAGTTTTTCAAGATTTCAAAATTGGGGGGATTGCAATGTTTCCATTGGATTTTGTCATGTATTAGGGTACGAAACTTGTATTTAATCAAGAGCACCAATTCCTCTACGTACCTTGATGTTAGTGACATTGGTTGTCGAACTTCTTTATCACGACCCTCTATTGACTTGACATGCTATGCTTTTTCTATCTTGTGTTAATGCTTAGAGGGTGATATTAATGACAAAGAACCCTATACAAATCCAGAGGTAATGACAAAGATACCTCTGGATATTAATGCTTAGAGGGTGATATTAATGACAAAGATCTTGATTTTCCAACAAGACTAAAAAATTAGACATTTCTCGTGGTGGCAAGACTCAAGAGGCCCAAGCATTAGCAATAGATGATAGATTTACTCGTCTTTTCTAGTTTGTAGTAGTTGTAATAACGATTGACTCTTTCATATTTATTATGATATTTTTTGTAAACAATATATGACAATTTAAGTTTGAAGTTGGCAATTATAACTCATTGGTAATGAATTATGAATATGATTCTTCGTGAAAGTTGAAAGTTGTTTCATTTCATTTCATTTTATAACATTTCATTTCATGTTAGATATTATTTGTTGTAATGGTTATACTTAGCTTACAAGTACAACTTGGTAATCAATGATGATAAATGTTATATATTGAATTTTGAAAGCTTGAAACTTTAAGATTGATGAATCATGATTCATGAGACTCAATATGTTGTATGTTACTAACTTATGGATGTGGTTGATGAAGATTATAACTTCTAGATGATTGTTGTTAGATGGTTCAATCTATGTTTTTTTTATGTTTTTTATATCTAATTCATTATTGTACATGTTTTTGCTGACGTATATGCGTCAAAATATAAAATATATAGATATTATATAAAAAACGCTCTGGTATTCGCTCTCAAAATAGGAGTTTCTGAAAATTTCGCTCTCGCTCCCAAGTAACCTTGTGTAAAACCATTGAATTCTGTTGTAGGAATTGCCATTCGTTCCACCAGCTCTGCATTTATGAAGTTGCGAGAAGCCCCCCCATCAACCAATATTGCCACCTTGTGCCCGACTATAAGCCGTCTAGCTTTGAAGGTATGGTATCTAGGGAATCTCAACATAGAGGCAAGAATAGGAGCTTGGCCCTCTGCATGCGAGGATTCACCTCCAACAGTTTGGTGCACCTGCCCTTGTATTTGTCCTTGTGCTTGCTCCTCATCATTGTCACTCTCTGAGCACACCTCAATGTAGTGGGCCTTGCCTGCACACTTGTGCCCTGGTGCCCAAAGTTCTTGATAGCTGAAACAAAGTTTCTTCTTTCTCAACTCTTTTCGAGTCTCCTCATCCAACTTTGGTTTCTCAGTCCACTCCTTTTGAAAGGGCTTGACCTCATTACCCTTAGGAGTGAATTTATTTTTGGAAGCTGCATCCTGTAAGTCCGTGGTTCTATTGATTGTTGCACGAAGTGTAGTGGATTCAAAACTCTTGACCCATCCACTTAGAGGTTCTGCTAACCCCTCTACAAATAGCATCACCAATTTGGCCTCTTGAAATATCTGTGACCATGATCGCTAGTCTTTGAAACTCTCCAATATAAGCCTCTGGACTACTCGTTTGCTTGAGTTGTGCCAACTCTTTAAAATGTATCTCTGGATCCTTCTTGTCAAAGCGCTCAATAAGCCTCTGAGTGAACTCTGTGTATGAGATGATGTTGTTATGTCCCAACATCACCAACCCATGGTACCACCACTCATGGGCCTCACCATCCAAGTGCAGGTTGGCCAATTTGGTAGCCTCCTCCTCTGTCATATGATGCAGCGGAAAATAAGTCTCCAATTTTGCACCCATGATCTGGCTGAGCATTTGGACGACCCATCAAAACAAGGGATGGCCACCTTCCCCAGTGTAGTGGGCCTTGCCTGCACACTTGTGCCCTGTTGCCCAAGGTTCTTGACAGCTGAAACAAAGTTTCTTCTTCCTCAACTCTTTTCGGGTCTCCTCATCCAACTTTGGTTTCTCAATCCACTCCTTTTGAAAGGGTTTGACCTCATTACCCTTAGGAGTGAATTTATTTTGGAAGCTGCATCTTGTAAGTCCGTGGTTTTATTGATTGTTGCACGAAGTGTAGTGGATTCAAAACTCTTGACCCATCCACTTAGAGGTTCTGCTAACCCCTCTACAAATAGCATCACCAATTTGGCCTCTTGAAATATCTGTGACCATGACCGCTAGTCTTTGAGTCTTTGAAACTCTGCAATATAAGCCTTTGGACTACCTGTCTGCTTGAGTTGTGCCAGCTCTTTAAAATGTATCTCCGGATCCTTCTTGTCAAAGTGCTCAATAAGCCTCTGAGTGAACTCTATGTATGAGATGATGTTGTTATGTCCCAACATCACCAACCCATGGTACCACCACTCATGGGCCTCACCATCCAAGTGCAGGTTGGCCAATTTGGTAGCCTCCTTCTCTGTCATATGATGCAGCTGAATATAAGTCGCCAATTTTGCACCCATGATCTGGCTGAGCATTTGGACGACCCATCAAAACAAGGGATGGCCACCTTCCCCAATGTTTTCTGCAGCTCATGATTTTGCCTTGGAAACCTCTGAGATGGTTTGGGCCTTCTCTTTAGCTGAAGATGGCAGAAATCAGTGAAACTCATAGCAGCATGGAAATCCCGCCCTAGAGATTGATATTGTTCCATGTAATTTGCACAAGGGATTCCAAAATCAGCCTGCTCTATTAAGTCTTCTGCGAACTGCTGCACAAACCAAGGCATATTGGGTCTGGCCATTTTGCTGTCAGCGCGGGATGGATTTTGTAGATAATTCTGGGCATTGTTGTGTGTGGAGCATGATTGTTCAGAGGTCTTTGTTTCAGCCGGATGTATACCCCAGGAAGTTTGTACACCCCTCCCCGCGGGGGTCCGGGGGGGCTGATCCCCCCTGGCTGGGGGGTCCAGGGGCCAGCAGTCCTCCGACGGGGGCTCGGGGGCAGCGCCCCCGAAGCTAAAAAACAGATGTAAATTTGCCTTGTAAAAGTATAGTAATTTCTAGTCAATCTGGGCCGTTCATTAGGCGGATGATCTGACAGTAGAACTTATGTTTAGTTTAGGGTTTTTTGCCCTAGAAGGCAACCCCTCTCTTTGTATGAGGGCATTGTATTTGAGGCTGTGATAGATGTGTATTCTATGTGTGTGAGCGGAAAACAAAGAGGTGAGACTATGAGAGAAAACAGAGGATATTACAGCGGATTTGCTGTAGGTAGTGTCTTTTCATTTTGCTGGATAATAGAAAGGAAGGACTCGCTGTTCAGGGTGGACGTAGCCCAAACTGGATGAACCACGTATATCTGTGTCTCTTTTGTTTTATGCGTTTTTTGTGTTTATATTTCTACAATATTTTATGTGTTCCATTGCTCCGTAATATATAATTTTCTAACAGGCATGACTGCTTTTTTTCACTGTTGGACCCTTCCCCATTCAATGGCTCCTTTCTAGTGGAAGCCCTTGTGTGTGTCATACCCTTCATTGCCTCCACTATCTCTTTTTGGCCCTTGGCCAAGTCATTTATCGCTTTAAGTAAACTATTAAAAGCTTGTTACTCCTTATCCCTCATATCTGGCCTTTCTTCACTCTTTGTATCATGGATATCTTCCTCTGAAAGGGGAGTTGGTTCTCTGTAATTGTGCTTCCCCCTATATGTTAATCCTGTGTATAGATTTTCTTTTGTCTTGGATTTTTCAGCCAATTGTTTTCAAGCCAAACCCACAGCCTGAGCCAAGATTAAGGCTCTGATACCACTGTAAGGTCCCAAACAAGGAAACTACCCAGTTGACCACAATTTTCTGAGTTTTTTCAGTGAATATTTCAGCTAGAAATTTTGTCAAACATGTCACATGCAAACTGCTGTAGCTATGTCTTTTAATTTTGTTCGCTGGACAATGTGTTGTCTACTTCATATGAATCCACAAATTTACCAAAACACATCTATATTTTTTATGACAGCTTAAAAATTTGTAAATACTGGTACATTGATTTCATCACAACGAGAATAGCCATAACAGTCCCTTTATTTCATTATTGTGAAAATACAATTGGAAAAAAATGGACTAGAGGAACCTGGTAATGTAACTTCAGAAAAGATGCCTCCAACTTATCAGTTCCTTTCAGGGAAAACAACCATACATATCATCTTTTAATTGGCCATGTCCAGCAGTGTTATTCACTCTAAAACTCATCCCAGCCATATGTAAATTCCACCAACAGCTTCCACGTTCAATCAGCAAGCAAGATGCGCTGATATTCAACTCGATTTGGTCTCTAGTCTTGGTCCATACACATCCTTGCACAAACTGCAGCTACAGAACTTCTCTCCAAGCCCCCAGAACTTTTCTCAGTTTCAGTGTAATTATGGCAATTGTTGACAACCCTGAAATATGCTCAACTATACATGTCAGCCCCTGAAGCACATCGTTTCAGCATTCAATAATGGGGGCACTGCTCAGAAATTACAAGTTGGTCTAGAAATGGCTACACAGGTTCACCTTGCACAAGGGTCTTTGACATCAACAATCCTTTTCAACTACAACTTAAGAGGGTACACAGTCTCCTAAATGAGGTTACAAACTTACAACAGTGAGGAATAATTCTTTGATTGTCTGTATAATGCTCCAGAATCCGTGGCTATGCTCAGAAGGGAGATGCAGCCTCTTGAGAAATGATTTGATGCCCCAAACATGTGACACAGCCTGCTTGTAGCTTTATATTACCTCCTACAGTGCATACGTTCCCTCCTCTAAATAATATGCAACCCATAATTTAATTGATAGGCCTGTTTAAGTTTCTGAGTATGCTCCATGACCATTATCCTCAGTTTCACAATCAATATGCAGTTCCAAACAACCAGGGAACTTGCCCATGCAATAAAATAAGGGATAACTGTAACTGGGTGCTCAAGTTGCCTTTCAGAAGGATGTGAATTGAGCTACTGATCCCCTCTATCTGCTGCCATGAAATGAACAGCCACTATAAACCACAAACTCGGCCTCTATTTGGTCATGGAATTCGTTTCCTAGGGTTCAAGTTTCAGGCATTTCCTCCACCTGCAAAGGGAATATAGAAAATACCAAATAACTTTTAAAAATCAACAGACAGAACTTGGATACTTCAGTTTTTCGTGCAAATCTCGTTCTCCATTGAGGCTCTACGGCGAAATCTGAGTGATTTCACTCTCAGACTAGGGGGTATCGTCGCAACATCATAGTCTGCTATGGTAGCTAGGGCTCCAAAGCCCTCAGCTTCCTCTTCCAACTCACACAATGTCCGAAAGCAAGGAGCCTCGTCAATTCCCTTCTTTAATGAGTTTGGGATTGTCTTTTGATTTTCACCTTCCCTTTTGTCTTTTCCTCTTTGCCTTCCCTTTTTTCCCTCTTTATTTTTTTCATTATTATTAAATTCCTTTCTCCTTCGTTAATAAAGTCTTCTTAGGCAAATTTAAGTCCCCTTATTAATTATTTCACCGCTTTAGCCTATGGGAACCACTTCAGGCTAGCGGATTTCATCATAAGCTTCCTATGGGGACGGGGACGGGGACGGGGACAGGGACATTACAGTAACATATGCATTAAAGAGTGCATAAGAGGACCTTTTATTGATGTTCTTTATCAGTATAAGAGAGCATAAGAGCATTAATGAGAGTGTAAGAGGAATATGTCATGCCAATAATGAGTGTAAGAGGAATATGCCATGCCAGTAATGAGAGTGTAAGAGAACATTATTGAGAGCCATGATTGAGTGACTTGAATTTCTTTTTAATAATATTATAATAGTATCATAAGAATAATAATAATAATATTAATGATAAAATATTAAGTCGAGATTGAACTATTAGGATTGATTAATGATAAGAAGTGATTTTTCATCACCAATACTTGATTACCAATTGATGCAAGGTGATTTACAATCTTGAGACTTTCCAATTTTAGACTTTCTAGTTTTAGAAATTCATCCCTGAGCGACCAATTTTCAACACTTCCTCTCAGCTAGGGAGGAATTTCTTTCTACAATAAAGATCTTTGCTTTCTCTGCTCATCTCTGCTCTGTATCATCTGGAACAATGATGTCCCACTCTCATGAAGAAGAGTCATCATTGGGGAGATTCATCCATCACCCTATATTCACTTGGATGGATTGCCACTTGCCAACATATGACAAGGATCTCGCACAACCAAGTTTCATCTCTGCTTGGGGGGATAACTCACTTGTTAAGGGTCTCGCACAACCAAGTCACATCTTTTGCTTGGGGGGTCCACTTGTCAACACATGACAAGGGTCTTGGACATCCAAGCTGCTCTCTGAAAACCAAGAACTTCTCTTTCGACAAAGGCTTGGTAAGAATGTCAGTGATAAGTCATCAATATATAATACCAAGATCAAAGGCATACCTTGGAACATTTTGAAGTAGAGATTTGGATCAACATTGCTTCTGGTAAAACCAAGCTTCATCAAGAAGCTATCAATGCGGGCATACCAAGCTCTTTGTGGCTTGCTTCAATCCATAAAGAGATTTCTTCAGTCTTTGGGTCTTGGAACTACTTCCCATACATCATTATGTATGTTGCAATGTTTTAAAACTCATACTCGGACTCAGAACCGATCGAGGGTCAACTCCGATCCAGTATTGACTCAGACTAGTTGATTCCAATGACTCGGTCTTTGTAAAAAGTAAATTAAATATTTAATTTTAATGAAAAATCATATTTTTAAAGATTTTCATTAATGTTTCCAAACTCAAAGCATTAGAATAATAGAGAGAAGACAACACTTGATCAAAGCATGTTCATGAATATATCTATTATATCAAATTGGCACCGAGTGCACTATCCAATACATGTAATATATAGAGATTAAAACAAAAACACATAACCAATGTTGCTCCAAAGAACCACTTCAATGTTGCTCGAAAAATTAAGTCCAGCTACTCATAAGCTCCTCACAAATGCTCACATAAATGCAATGAAATAGTTGTGAGGAAATATGAGGGGGTTGGGTCATCTTTAGGTGTGGGAGAAGGGTAGAGGGGTTAGGAAATAGTTTAAACAAAAAAAAATTGATTTCAAGTTCGCCTAGCCCACCGTTTTCCCAATGCCGAGACCGACCGGTTTAAGTCGGGCTCGGTCAATCTAGCTTGTCCATCATGAACTGTTTGAATCGGTGACCAACTTGTCAAGTTCGGTAATGGAACGACCGCTGAACCAGATAATTGACCTAGTCGGTTCGAGCGGGGGTATGGCTTGGTCAACCAGGCTGATTCGGAGTTAGACCAACCTAGTTTTAAGACTATGGTATGATGGATTGATGATATTTGATCTTTCACCGCTTCATCCCAAATAATGTTTCTCATGGCTACCATGTATACTTGGAACCAATATGGTTTCTTGCTTTCTTTAAAAGTTCCTCGGGGAGCAACATGTTTATCGACATCTTGTAAAGTGCCATGAAGCCATAATCGTCTCTTTTTAGCACATGGAGATGGGTTCATCAATAAGAATAGGATCAGGCTCAAAATCTTCTTGTGCATCCAAGACACCATCCTGTCTTTCAACATTAGCAGGAGGGGAGTGTATATGGATTTTCATAGAGCTCATCTTCATCAAATGTTATATCTCTGCTGAACTCTATAGTTTTTTTAACAGGCACATATATTTTGTAAGATTTAGAATTTTCACAATAAGTAACAATTATACCTTTCTTACCTGAAACTTCTAGCTTGGTACTCATTTCCTTCGGCACAT
Source organism: Pinus taeda (assembly GCA_000404065.3). Lineage (NCBI taxonomy): Eukaryota > Viridiplantae > Streptophyta > Pinopsida > Pinales > Pinaceae > Pinus > Pinus taeda. Next base: position 30,161 of record APFE031574179.1, on the reverse strand, counting down.
GAAAGTAGGCAAGGCAGTCAAAGATCCTTAAGTGCTTATTTTGTTTTGGGTTATATGGTACGGTGGTCTCTTTCTTGATTCCAACTTCCTTGCAAGAGTCTTGAGCTCTTGTCCACTCAAGTCGTGGGATGGCTCGACATCTTCCTCAATCTTGATACAAAGGACTTGGTTCTCACATTTATGAAATGTACTTGTTGATCCCAAAACAAGAGTAAGAGCAATAGTAGCAAAGTAAATAAACATAATGAAAGTATACTTGGTGATAAGGAAGGTCTTTCTTTATTTTTCTAGATGTGAGAGAGGTCCCTTCATTATATTTGCACCAACTTCCTCTTGGAGTTTACTCTTCCTGCACTATTTTGCACCTTAATGATCTTCAAGATCTGCATTTCTTGATCGCATCCTTATCAAGAAGTTAGTGAAAGAATCATTCAAATAATCATGTAGGAAGAATAACGAATGATCTATAAAGATAAATCTAAATAAGAGCAGTGACACAATGAAACAACATAAGACTTGGAAATACTTTTTTTCTTTTCTTTTTAAATAGGGATTGAAAGAAGCTGTTAGCTCCCTCTTGATCCAGTCTCTATAAGTTATCATTGTCCATAATTCATATGTCATTGGCAGAAGAGATGCATCTTCTTGAACACCACTTGGCAAACTCCATCATGATCCACTCTAATCTTAGATATTTTGGAAACCATCTTTCTCACATGAGGTAATGCTTAATAGTGAAGATGAGTGAACTTTTGGTGCCACAATTTATATTGATGATTACATATCATGAATTAATGCGTGGATAGGTCTTCCATTGATTTTATAAAGATCTTCAAATCTTGATCCCAGAGTGAAGGCATGTAATAATAATTATACATATGGATTTCATTCCCTGTAATGATATTAGTTATAATCCATCTTTGTTTGCTATAAAAGAGGTTAGTTTAGAAAACTATCATTCCATTTTTTGCAAAAAGCCATGATTCTTACCTACAACCACTATCGTTAGTGAACTCTAATATCAAAATTACAAAAACCCATAAGATTACTGCTTTTCTCATATAATGTGAGAGAGTCAAAATCCCCCAATCTTCAGCGTTGAATTTCTATTGGTTATTCTTTCATAATCTTCCATGCATTGTACTTCTTTTCAAGACAACACTTATTTTCACATGCATAAACAAAAGTAAAACTACAATTTAGTTTTGCATGCATCAACAAGTACCAAAACCACAACTATTAAACACATGCAACACATTAATTATTAAGAGTTTGTGGATTTTTGTGCTGAGAATTTTGAGAGTTTTGATTTAGATTATCCACAATATCCATTTTTTTAGTCTACGTTTCGAGTCTATAACAAGATTCATCTTCATGACCCATATGCAAAGAAGAGAAGGGTGAGAGGGAAATACATATGGGATGGACGCAAAAAGAGAAGGAGAGCCGACTAGCAAATCCAAAAATGAAGAAAATCCCCAGAAAAGATATAAATCAGAAATTAGCTTGAAAGTAATACAAATTTTTATTTTAATTTGTATATATTAGTAATTTTTTTATAAGTTTTAATGTTAGCGTAATTAATGATCAATATTATCATAGTCATATTTTAATTAAGAATAATTATTAAATGATAAAGTTAATAATAATATATTTTATTATTAGTATTAATTACAAGTTATTAGTAATAATTTTTCTTATTACTAAATAAAATGCTAATTAATAATACTAATAATAAAGCATATATTAATTTTATAGTTTAATATTAGTTATAATAATAAAATGATAGTGATAATAATTATTGATCTAGGATTTATTAAAGGAAGCAAAGGGGGCCACATGAAAAGGAAATTTCATGAGAGGGAATAATATGGAAGGAAATTATTAGTAATATTAGGTTAGAATGGTGTAATTAGAATGTTTATAGATAGGAGGAAAATAATTAAATCTGGATATGAGATAAAGGCATGATGGGAGCGAGAGGATAAAAAATGAAGAGGGAACATATCGTGAGGGGAGAGGGTAGGGAAGAGGACTAATGGAGAGAAAAAGGGTCCATGGAAAGAGAGAGGGAAGAAAAGGTTTATGTGTTAGCCGTGCAGGAGAGTAAGTGGATCCAATTTCTGCTTACTTCCAAAACCCCCATCACAATTGAGATTGTGAGGATGCTTATATTGATGGTTTTCATTAGCGATAACTTTAGTGTCTTTTAGGCAGATATGGTGACAAGTCTTTGTTGAATGCTCCGCCAGTGCTGAAGATAGAGTTCTGCCATTTTTGATGTCTGCACCATGTTCTTTAAGTCTAATCTTGAAGGACCTTCTTGTTTCTCCAATATAACAATTTCCATATGAACATATGACTTTATAAACACCCTTTTGTTGTAGTTGATCGGGGTTATCTTTAACGGATCTCATCTTTTGTCTAATGGTTGACATGGGCTTGAAATAGGTTTCAATATCTTTATTTGTTTATTTATTATCTTGAGTTCTTTGAAATCTTTGGAAGAACTGTAGCAGTGAAATTTCAGCAACAAATAGAAAATAACAAGAAGAGATATTTCAACTGTAAATGAGATATTTCAGCAATAAAAAGGAAGAGAAATTTCAGCAGAAAATGAGCAGCAAGTAGAAGGAATAACAAGAGATATTTCAGCGGAAAGAGAGTTGTAAATGGAGCAGAGATTAAGAGATATTTCAGCAGAAAAAGAGTTGGAAATGAAGTGGAGAACAAGAGGTATTCCAACAGAAAGAGAACCGCAAATGGAGTAGACAACAAGAGATATTTTAACAGGAAGAGAGCTGAAAATAGAATTTGTCTTCACCAAAGCTCTAATACTATGTTCAAACTCTGATGTTTTATGTTGTAACAATCACTTACTACATTTTTTTATGCTGCAATATTAGGTAAGCAAATGTAGATAGAACATAAATAAAATGCACATTAGAAGACAACCAAGAATACAATGAGACACAAAATAATTTAAGTTCAATGACTAGGGCAAAACGCACAAGATGAAAACCCAAGTATATTCTTCTTCTATTTGAAATCAATTGTTCGGTAGCGATATAGAGTACAATGAGAGATCAAGAGAATTAGTAAGTTCACCCAAATCCGAAGAAGCTATAGCATGAATATCACTGGTTGCTGCCACAGATGCACAGACTGAATCAACCTTCCCTTCAACTGAGTCAACATTGAAACAGTGAAGCACTGAATCAACCTTGGCTCACCAAGTTCTACTCTTACTCTCCAAGTCTCTCTCTCACAATTTTCTTCAACTCTCTCCAACTCTTTCTCAAGTTCAAAGTCTTTTTTCACAATGCCCATTTAGGAAATGTAACTCATGCCATCAAGGAGGTATGCATGCCTTTGTAACTTGTGCTTTTATGAGAGTGTAATATATGCATTAAAGAGTGCGTAAGAGGAATCTTTTATGACATGCTTTTATTGAATGTAATAGAGTGTAAGAGAACTTTTTATGACATGCTTTAATGAGTGTAAAAGAGTGTAAGAGGAATATGCCATGTCAATAATGAGAGTGTAAGAGAACATTATTGAGAGCCATGATTGAGTGACTTGAATTTCTATTTTAATAATAATATAATAGTATCATAAGAATAATAATAATATCAATGATAAAATATTAAGTCGAGATTGAACTATTAGGATTGATTAATGATAAGAAGAGAATTTTCATCACCAATACTCTATTACCAATTGGTGCAAGGTGATTTACTACTTTGAGTCTCGAGACTTTCTAATTTTAAAATTTCCATTTAGACTTTCTATTTTACACCTTTTATTTTTGGACTTTCTATTTTTTAGAAATTCTATTTTTAGAAATTCATCCCTGAGCTGCCAAGTTTCAACATGATACTAAAAAGAAGGCTGATGAGAACAGTCATGGAAAATATGAAATTGCTAAATCTGTAATGATGGGTATATAGGGGTCATAGTTGAAAACCTGGAAGGAAAACAACACTTGTTGGAAGTTGCATGCAACGTGGCTGCCCAAGGATTCAGTACGAATTTGTGCATGTCAAAGCTTAGATAAGGATTCAGTACAAATTTGTGCATGTCAAAGCTTAGATAACATTAACCAAAGACAAGAATCTGTTCAATCATGAGGTTCAACATATTAAGTTTTATCTTGCATTTGCTGTCCCTCAAAATGAGAGGGGTCCCAAAGATCAATGAATCCAGATCAGAAAGGTTACCCTCATAAATCTTGATTTTTGCTTTGGAAACTTGTCTCTTTCATCAATCATTGAACGTTGAAGTACTTCAATGAGTAGAGGTTGTATGATCCGTCCACGCTTACTAGTTTCTGTACTCCTGTATGATCTACCTGGTGTAACACAAGCAGTCGTGGCATTGGCAACTTCAATGGGGATGGCTTACAAGGACTTTATTCACAGGAAGTTGCCACCTGTGGCATGATAGTATTTGTCACAGGACAAAGGGAGGTGGATTTGCTATGCATGCAGTTAAGGAAAGCCTTTGTGAAAAAAACAAAAGCAGTTTTGAAATACAAGGTATTTCTCAAAAATCAAAGCCCACTGTGGATATAAATTATGTCACAACTGAACCCAATGTTGAGGGCATTGGTCAAGCTGTCGATGACATAGATGATAATGGGCAACACGAGGATGAAACTGACAGGTTTAATTCATTTGATGATGACGGGTTTGAAGTTCAAAATGGGCAACACAAAGATGGACCTAGCAGGTTTAATTCATTTGATGATGAGGGATTTGAATTTCCACCAGAGGCAAACTCGGCTCACTTTGATGCTGAATTTGATTATTTTTTAGCACGATTCATTTAAGTTTGAAGAATTCGCAAGGACACGCACTAGTATCATATTCCAGGACAGTTCACCTTGTTTGCTAGGATATATTTTTGGTTAGGATATATTTTTTTCTCATCTTTGTGAAAAAAAAACAAAAGCAGTGTTAACATACACTGTATTTGTCCAAATTCAAAACCCACTGTTGACATAAATTATGTTGCAACTGAACCCAATCTTGAGGGCATTGCTTAAGCTGTCAATAACACATGATAATGAGCAACACAAGGATGGAACTGGTAGGTTTAATTCATTTAATGGTGAGGCATTTGAAGTTCCATCAGAGGCAAACTCGGCTCACTCTGATGCTGAATTTGATCTCTTCTAGCATGATTCGACACAGCAATTCTCATGTGATTCCGAAAGATTTTCAATATACACAATATGGATCACAGAAGCCTCAATTCTATGATTCATTTACGTTAAAAGAATCTGCTAGCACATGCACTAGTATCATATTCCATGACAATTCACCTTGTTTGCTAGGATATATTTTTTGTTTGCAGTATTGTTTTGAATTAATTCAAGCAAATTTATTTGCTAGGAGATATGTTTAGTTTGAAATATTGTTTCGAATTTCTTTTCAATAATAATTCGTAATTAGTAAATAAATTTGATTTGTTGGACCTGTACATTTTTCATTTTTATCATAGTTTTGGCATTTATTATGAAAAGTATTAATTAAAAAGATATACATACAAATAAGTTCTTCCTTGCAATTTTCTTTTACCCCATACAATGCAACTATATGTAGATTTTATGTTGTTTCACAGGATGCTTGAAGAAGAAGATGAAGAAGAAGATATTGATGAAATGATGGGTATGGAGAATCAAGGGATTATTTTGATGAAAGATCCAGAAACAGGTAGCTGTTCAACTAAATCAGAATCAGCATCAGATAACGAAACAGCATCATTTTCTAATAAGGGCAATTCAAAAACTGACTCTTGCAATGATGATGTGACGATGGAAGTTCCTGTTGTTTCTTTGGGAGGGAATGACAATGGTAGTAATGAGCTAAAAGCTAGTATTGTGTTGGAAGAAGAGGAACCAACATTCTCTGGTGACAACAATGGTTGTGGTAAGAGGAAGACCTGTGTAGAGTTGAAAAGGGAGGATCCTGTTTCCTCAAGCTCCATTCATGGGCAGAATATAACGCTGCCTAAGTTGGTTGATGATGAAACTACATCTGATGCACATGTTGAAAAAAGTCAGCTTTCACATCCTGAAATGAGTGCATCAGACTCTGTTGGATGCCATTCTGGTAGCAGGGAACCTCATGTAGATCTGAAAAAGGAAGAACCCATTGCCTCAAGCTCTGTTGAAGGGAAGAACATAACATCAGCTAGTTTGGTCGAAGATGAGATCACCTCTGTTGCTAGTGTTGTAAAATGTCAGCTTTCATGTTCAGAGATGGCTGCATCGGTCACTGCCGGATGCATTTCTGACACAACTGCTGTACAGGGAGAAATAGACAGTGTTTGCGACAGTAATGGTAGCACGGGAGGACCACTCAACTTGGATGACTTTAACAATGCTGAAGAGATGGAGGTATGTCTTATTTCTATTGACGAGTGTTTTTGCTTAAAAAGTTGGTTGTGAATGACTATATCTTGTGATTTTGCCTCATGTTAAATGTTGTTTGTATGTTCGACGAATTGTGTCGCAGGTTCTGGGGCTTGAAAGGTTAAAAAATGAATTACAGATTCGTGGTTTAAAATGTGGTGGTAACCTTACTGAGCGTGCTGCAAGATTATTTCTTCTGAAAACAACACCTTTGGAGAAACTCCCCAAGAAGCACTTTGCAAAGTCAAAGGATATAGGGAAGTAAAATTCAGTGTTTTTACTGATTTGAAATGTATGAGAAGTACTTGTGTACCATTTGTCAAGGAAATTGTTTATGCAGGTTAATACATTGAACATTTAACGATGACAGGATACTATGTGCTTATTTTTAATTGTATATTTGGAAAACATGCCATAAGATGGTTACAACTGTTGTACACTGTTAGATATATGACTTCTAATCTGAATGTTTTCTTCCTATATATTATCTTCCCAAATTGTGCATGGTGTCTGGCACGTGTAAAATCATGGGCCTTTCAGAATAAGTGGAACTGACAAGCTTAAGAACCGTTTGGTGAATTTCTTAGAGCCGGTTAAGGATTATGAGAAAATAGGAAAAAAATGCTTAGATGCATATGATGACCTATGCTTAGACCTCTCATCTGCTGTCCAAATTTTTTTGTTATCTGCATCCCAGCACTCTTCGGTTCAATAAAGCTGACCCTTCTAGATATTTCCATACTTCCCGCCAACAGAAAGAGAAATGAGAACTAAAAGCTAGATTAAATTTTTACATTTAGAGTCATTCGAATTTCCTTTACAACTAAGGTAACTGATCTATTTCTTATTGGTTTTGCTCTTGGCACCATATTGACTAAGTTTGTTGTAAATGATCCTTTGCTTGAACACTCTTTTGTTATGTTATGGACTTTAATATAGATCCCTTTAAAAGTCTTTTTGTACAAGAGGGATTTCAACTTTGAAAATCACAGAGGTTGGGTTTTAGAACAAGGATATTGCACATAACCAGTTTAGCTATTGCACACTTCTTGTGCGTTATCCAAGTGTCAATGCTTTTGAGAGATTCCAACTTTGTAATTCACAGAGGTCGTCTTTTAGAACAAGGATATTGCACATTAACCAGTTTAGCTATTGCACTTTTGTTGTTATGCATTATCCAATTGCCAATGCCTTTGAAATTAAAAGAAAAATTATCTCAAATTTTAAAATAATTATTTCTCCTGCCTACTAAATTTGGGAACTTGAATTTGGTTTTTGCGTAAGATTCCTTCTGCTTAGTGCTCACGTAACTCCTTCATGTTCTGGATGAAGTATCTGCTTATTGTTTTTCACGTGTAGATCTGTACCTCTTTGTTTTCCATGTTTCAGAATGCAGTCTATTTCTCCAATCCTTAAAATATACTTGTTTAATAAATTTTTAATACATGATTTCTACTCCTTTTAAATGTTTTCTTAGCCTTCAGAGAACACCGAGATTTCTGTGCTTCTAAGCTTTGTAATTGTATTATCTGACTCTGAAACATGAATTTCCATGTGATTCAACACACTGCTAAAAAGTGGAGGTTCTTGACATCTTGCTTAAACACTGTGTAGTCTTCTGCTCATCTAATGTTTTGAATTTATCTCTTATCCCATTTTATCCCATTCTTGCAAGCCTTGTCAATGCTGCCCCAACTGTGCTCGATGGAGACTGGAGTGCATTGAGCCAACAAGAACTTTGCCTAAGATTGTATTTGTTTAACTCAGAAATTAGTGCACCTGAACGGGATGCTGAGAATAAAAGTTTGCGGAAGACGGCAATGACGTTGCTGAAAAGTGATTTGACAAATGACCACCAAGTGTCTAAGATCAAGAGTGCTCCAACCAAACCAAGCACCGGTAATCCAAACAACATTTTTAAAAATGTTATTCCATTGTAAAAGAGGCACATTTAAATGGAAGTGAGGCTGTCATCATAGCTCTCAAAAGAATTGAAGGTGCTGTCACTGAATAGATAAAGGTGGATGCTCTAAAAGGAAAAAAAACTTGTCAATAATCTACAAGAATGTTTCATGGAACTCAAGAATCTTGTAAAATTTAAAGGTGATTTAACAAGGCTGTAACGCTAAAGATCAACCAAAGTGCTTAAGGAATCAAAGAGAGCTGACCTGCCTCTTAAGCAAACATCACGTGCTCCAAATAATGCATGAGCCAAAATGCATGTATGCAAGGAAGCAACAAAAAATCCAATTATTAACACAGTTGGATCCAGAAATCTTCTTTATAAGTGATCTAATCACAAAAAACCAATGAAAAACCTGTACAATGGTGCTAAGTCCACCTCGTATCAAATGCATCATTATCCAATCGGACTGTGTGTAAACCTGCAAAATAGTAAAATCCATAGAAGCCATATACAAATTGCCATACTGGACGACATCGCAACAGGCAGGTCAATGAGTCTACGAGGTTTGATTTTGTTGTTCAACTTGCCTTTAAAGGTGCAATTTTTGTACCCTAAGTAATCTGAACTCCTTTACTTGTCCAGAGATCTATCATGTAGGATTTCAATGAGAAACATTGAGTACGAGATAAAGTGGATTGCATTTTTAGATTCACTATAATTTAACACATAAGTAAAACCACTGTCAAAACATAAAATAATTGCACTATTAAAAAGTATGCGGAAGAAAAAGACACTAATAAAAAATTGCACTACAATAGGGTGTTCTCAAGTGACCCAGTTGTGCCTTTGTAAGAAGTTCTCAAGTTTGGAGGATGTCAGATTGTTAGTCCCTAGACAATCACAAAGTCTGAGAATACAATTGTTATAAGTAAGTCTGAGAATACAATTGTTATAAGTTGTAAAGTTTATTTTGGATGAAAGGTTTTTATAATCCTTTGATGAATTGTCAGTGAAATCTAAGTCTTTGAATGGTTATTGATGTATTATTAATTCAGATCATAAGAATGTCTAAAGGTTTTTTTCCATCACTTTGTTTATCTTGTTTTGCCCATGTTAATCCTTAACATGGTATCAGAACAAAGTTAGTGAGGTTAAGAAAGGTTATTGAACAGAGTGATGAAGTGATGGTGCTGTGATATGCATGAAGAAGTCACGTTGCAAACAAGGGGAGACCACAATAAATACTGCCTCCCAAGATCTATTTCCTTTTGATTACACAAGGAAAGACCAGCAATATGCCCGTTGATCTCATACCCAGTGATCTACCAGGTTTCAAAGTTATTAGCTGTGATATTAGCTGTGATATGCATGAAGAAGTCACGTTGCAAACAAGGGGAGACCACAATAAATGCTGCCTCCAAGATCTGCTTCCTTTTGATTACACAAGGAAAGACCAGCAATATGCTCGTTGATCTCATACCCAGTGATCTACCAGGTTTCAAAGTTATTTGCTTGATTTGTAAACACATACTCTCCTTTTAAATATTATAGATCTCTCTTATGAGAAGATTCTTCAGCGTAAATCACATTGGGATGCTTCACATAAAACTTGGATCACAAAAGCCTAAATTCAACAATTATAGATCTCTGTTTAGGATCAAGTTTATCAAAGAGTTGTGACAAATAATAAGACTACGGTAGTATCAAAATCCAAGTTTGGTTTTCTCTTCAAATTTGAATCAGGGGATTTAAATCTGGCTGGCAATAAAGTTTGTTTTGTTATTATGTGGTGCCATGCTAACAAATTATGCGTTGGGATCTTTACGTTTTTAAGAGTGTTTACACTTTATGTTAAGGTGAGATTGGTGAATCTCAGATTCACGATCGTTGGTGGTAGATATGGAGTTTTCTGGAGCTTTTAGCCTCCACAGGGGTTCAAATCTAAAAGTTTTTGTGTGCAATGCCATTGTAGAAGCTCACCTTCCCAATTGTAGACCTCACTACTTTTTTTGAGGTTTAAATGAACAAATGAATGGTTTATACTTTAAATTACCGATGTGTGTTGGATCCATGTGAGCTAGTTCTTTCAATTTAAACTCTTTACATTGGGGAATCGATCTAATGGCCTCTTTGTGGACATTAGAGATGATGGAAATATCAAAGTGAGATTTGACAATGTAACAAAGGACAACGATTGCTAGCAACAAAATTGAATAGGAAAGCTAAGGAATGGTGGAAGGCCATCACTAGTCCTCTCGAGCCTCTAACTACCAAGATAAAGAGAGGGTGAGAGAGGCTCGCCTAATCAAATGTCTTGAGATGGGTTGAAAGTTAAAGAAGGGGATCCATTCATCAAAATAGAAAAGAAAGTGGAAGAAATGAGGGAGTAAATCCTTGTGCCCATGAAGCAGAAAACCCAAAAGCAAGAAGCATTTTTATGAAGGTAGGACGATCTTAGCTTATCAAAAGGCTTGGATAGATCCAACTTGATGATCATACCTGTTGTTTTAGACTTTTGCAGTGAATGGATTGCCACATGCAAGATTATGATGCCATCCAAGATCTGTCTTCTTTCAACATAGTTTCCCTGCACTTCAGAGATGAGGGATGACAAAATTGCCTTTAGCCTATTAGCTATTACTTCGGAAATGATCTTGTAGATAGTGTTGCAAATGGCTATATCACAAAGGCCGCTAGGATCATCTGCCTTGCCTTTCTTTGGAGCTAGAGAAAGAAAGGTGTTGTGGAGGGCTAGTAGCACATAAGTAGTTCTCCTAGATTCTTCCACTACCTCCCAAATTTCATGTCCAACAAAGGGCCAACAAATATGATAGAGTCATGATGCCATCCAAGATTTGTCTTCTTTCAACATAGTCTGACTGCGCTTTAGAGATGAGGGATGACAAAATTGCCTTTAGCCTATTAGCTATTACTTTGGAAATGATCTTGTAGATAGTGTTGCAAATGGCTATATCACAAAGGCCGCTAGGATCATCTACCTTGCCTTTCTTTGGAGCTAGAGAAAGAAAGGTGTTGTGGAGGGCTAGTAGCACATAAGTAGTTCTCCTAGATTCTTCCACTACCTCCCAAATTTAATGTCCAACAAAGGGCCAACACATCTGATAGAAGTAAATCCATCTTGTCTTGGAGCCTTATGTTTTGGCATGCCAAGCATTGCGCTTTCCACCCCCTCCATAGAAATTGGTCACATTAAGGCCTCATTTGGATTTAGGCTCACTAGAGAGGGAAGTTGATGTTTTGGCATGCCAAGCACTGTGTTTTCCACCTCCTCCATAGAAATTGGTCACATTAAGGCCTCATTTGGATTTAGGCTCACTAGAGAGGGAATGTGTTGGGTGATGGAACTCCTTGTGGTCTTGTTGTGGCTCAATTGAAAGTGTTTTGTAATAGTTAACAAACTCCCTCTCAATATCTTTTTTTGAATTGTTTGTGCTTACTGTGGTGGTTGATCAAGGACTTGTGAAAAAATTTGGTTTTTTTTCACCTTAAATTTTTGTTTTTTTTTCTCACCTTCTTTGAGTCATCTCATTGCGGAATTCTTTCTGGGTCTGATTTTCTTCTAGTGTGTGAATGAGAGTGGCTTCTTCTTCAACAAGATCATCTAACCTTGCTTATAGGATGATTTTCTGCTGAAGACAAACAATCCTTTTTTCAAGTTGTTGTTGGGCTTGAAATATCTTACCAAACTCTTCATATTTGAGTTTTTGTTGGAATTTTTGCATCACTGGTCCATTTGACAGGTTGGCTTTCGACCACTAGTCTTTTTCCTTGTTGAGAAAAGTTGGATCATGAAGCGAGAGGCTCTCAAATTGAAGTGGCTTATGTTTAGGTCATGCTTTGATCTCTAAGTTCAAGCAAATCGGCTAGTGATTCGATCCTCTACAAGGTAGGATGAGTGCTTCCAAGAAAAGGTCCTTTATTTAGAAGGGATTCGAAGATAAGGAAGCGATCGAGATAGGATGCAACTTGATGGGTTCCCCCTCTTTGATTGTTCCAGGTAAAAACCCCATTGACAGTTTCTAGATTGATCAAAGCCAAATTCCGTATTATTTCTTTGACATGATCTGCCTTTGAATCCAAACCCCTGATTCCCCCTCACGTTTCGTCTTGAGACTTAATAGGATTGAAATCCCCTTCGACAATCTAAGGGAGCCCAAGCACTAATGGGCGAAGATGGCTTAGCGTCTAAAGGAAACCTGGGTTTTCTCTTGGCATATGTGTGCCATAGAAATTCAAAGCATATTCTTTGTTTGCCGATCCTCTGGGCTTAAAGACGAGCATACAATATTCTAGGAGTGGCCCAAAAGTTATTTTGGAGAACTTTAGGTTTCCAGGTAATCACTGTCGCCTGCTTGGCCCTTTGCATCTATGTCTATGCTTTGTGCACCAACCCAACATTTGGAGTCAAGGATAGCTACTTGCGCATTAGAACACAATGTTTCTTGGATCACTAGGAGTGGCCCAAAAGTTAGTTTGGAGAACTTCTTTAGGTTGCCAGATAATAACTATCCCCTACTTGGCCCTTTGCATCTATGTCTATGCTTTGTGCACCAACCCAACATTTGGAGTCAAGGATAGCTACGTGCGCATCAGAACACAATGGCTCTTGGATCATAATTATTCTCGTCTTATCTTTATGTATTCTGCTTGGGATGAGCCTATTCTTTCCTTTGCAGTTGAAGCCTCTCAAGTTCTAAGATATGATATTCATTAATCAAAGGGAGTTAGGGAGGTAAACAACTTCGTCATCAGAGTGATTATACTTGAATTCATGAGTGTTTACCCTAGCTCTTGCAAGAGCTATTTGTTGCTTTTGTGATTTCGATGTTTTTCTTCTTTAGTAGATTTAGGTTGATTTTTAGAACACTATAAATTGACACCTAAATTGGAAGATGAAGAGATATCACTTACAGGATATTGTGGGCGGTGTAGCTTAGATTTCAGCCTGACTTTCTTGAGAAATTAGATCGGGTGCTTCAATATTGCCTTTGGATCCTTACCCTTTCATTTTGTTTCCATAGCTTAGGGATCGAGGGAGTTTGTCCATGTCTTTCATTCCATCTTATGATTCTTTGGTTAGTACCTCTATCATTACAACAACATTCTCAATCATGAGTTATTTGCCTAGTGGTATTGACGCTGCTTATGTTGCAAGTTTCTAGTAGGATCTTCCTTTTTCCTTTTCTTTATTGCAGTGGAGGGTCACTAGGCTCACCACTAGGCCTCTCCCCCATTTCTGTGACCTTTGGATCTGCCACTGACTCAAAACTATTTTGAGTTGGGATCATTGGATCAAAATCTTTGGACGTCTAGGGTTGAATTTATGCTTAGGGTTTGGCTTTATGAATCCATCCTTGTCTTTAGTTGGATCTTGATTCTAGGGAGAGTCTAGTCGTACAAGTGAGATATCTATGAAAATATGGCCATATTCACAACATCTTTTGCAACGGAAACACGTGTTCATAGTCCAAGGGTTGCTTCAAGACCTCATCTTGATAATATATATCAATAGAAGTTGGAAGGAGATGTGATATATCCATATAAATGCAAACCCAAATATATGAGCTATATCGTCCCCTTCTAGTGGCCTCTACTGTTTTAATGAAATGGCCAAGTGCATTTTTGATGCCTTCAAAGGTTTCTTCCTCCCATAATTCCTTTGGAAGGAGACGAGTTAGATCCAAACAAATGTGGTTTTGAAGTTCTGCTTATCAGGGTTGAAACACTTCGTCTCAGAACAAAGATATAAGTTAGCAAAGTTAAAAAAATAAGGGCCATTTCCAAATATTCTCATACGATCTTCCAAATTGGCAAAGATGATTGTAACCTATCGACTTCCATTTGTTTTGGATCCAGGGGATGAGGGATTTTTCACTTGGCCAAAATCCTGGAAACTTTCCAATGAGAGCATGAGATTGCATATATTGGATTTATTTTCCAATCCTACTCTATGGAGGGAATAGGGTGTTGCCTTCCCTTGGTCATGTGCCTTGGTGGTGTGCGTTGCATGCTACACCTAGATGATCCACTACATATGCATCCCTCAATGTGACATTTTGATAGGAGGGGGATGGGCCCCCTCCCCCTACACACCTTGTGTGTGGTTAGAAACTCTGATTAGAGAAGTTGAGAAATCCTAGGTTGCAACCCTTAAGATTTTTCATTGATTATCCCTTCCGAGCACCACTTCCACTTTATCTCTATGCTAATTTTTATCTCAATTTTGATATTTATTTAATGTCAAATACTATTTCTATTTTTAGCACATTGATTTTAGTGTGTATTTATTAATAAATGATAAAAAGTGTACACTAAAATCTATATATGTACTCAAAATTAATATGTTGATTTTATATATATATATATATATATATAAATATATAAAAGTAATTTGAACTCGTGACCTTTTCACATGTAATGCTATGCATCTATTCACCATCAATCCAAAGCGCCTCATGGGCTTATTAACATGTTTATTTTAATTCTCTTATAATATTTAAAAAAAACTAAATTTTCAACAATTTTAACTATATATAAATCAAATATAAATTAATATACTGGTTAAATTAAATTATACAAAAATTATTTAACTAAATATTAAATCATTAATACAAAATATATAATATATATTATATTATATTATAATTAATGAAAAATGGTATAACAAAGAGCATTTATAAATTCCATTGTTTATTTCACATTACATTTCTATTAACATCTAAAAATATTGTTTTTTATTAAATAGAACAAATAATTTTTTGACACAAGAATGTTTGTTTTTTTATTCTCTGTCATTTATCATAAAATTTGATGTACTACCATTTTTAATATGGAACCGTTGCAAGCAATAAATGATTTGAAATTATAACATCTACATTTGTTACATTAATTTACCTTTTGCATTTCAACATCTTACTTTTTTCTTTAAATTTTTTTATTTCAATTTCGAATTTTGCAATACACAGTGTAATGGAGCTAATTAAAATGTTAGTCATTTTTATTATTTAATTAATTAATGTAAAGCATTTCTCAGCGCAATGATTTTATTAGCTAACTATCCGGAGAGAATTGGTTAATGGCATTGATTTAAACCATTGCATAATTGGGGGTTTCCAAAGCATATTTCTTAATGGATGACTAAGAGTTTTTTGTTATAGTGTTGTTCTAAGTGTTGCGAACCTATGGTTTTTGGATTTTTATAGTTTTCAACCATTTATATTTATATTTTTGGCTAGTGACATTACCATAAAAGTTGCAAAAGTAAGGTTCCCATTTTTTTCCCATGGAAAAAAGTCGTAATTTCTATTGATATATAAGAAATTACATTTTGTAGATGCTAAGGCATATGCATATGGAGGCAGAGTTGCCTGCCAAGTTCATAAATCTGTTGACCAGAAAAAAGAAAAGAAACAGTGGTATCTCCATGCAGGGAGTTTGTTATCTGCTGTACTGTGTCTACGCTTGCTCTCTAACATAGAGAGAACACGATCAAAATTAAAGATGTCTCTTTGCAAAGAGAGAAACTAAGTATCAAAATCTGGACAGTATATCCAAAGTCATAAATATGGACCAAAAAGTAAATACAAACATGATATATACAAGATATTTAGAAAATATTATAGGGCTTAAAGCCCATTTTCTCGAAGTTCCACAAAAGGTCTATGGTAATGCTGGTGGAAAGTCCCATCAATTTCCTCTTGTATCAACCAGTGATTGCCCTGTCTAAGCGCTGCCTCTTTGGAAAGGTGATCTGCCCCCGTATTTTGCTCCTTGTAAATGTAGCGACAGGCAAAGGAGTCAAAAGAAGATATCAATCTTTGTGCTTCTTCTAATATATGCCTCAATGAAAATGCATTACAGTGGGATGCATTATTTAACCAATTACAAACGATTTTGGAATCACCAAACAGCTGTAGATGTCTACAATGCTTTTCCAATGCAAAATGAATGAGATGTTTAACAGTACAGAGTTCAGCATAATTATTAGTTCCCCTGCCTAAATTTATTTGGATCTTGAAACAATGTGTATCATTAAGGTAGAGTATGGCTCCGCCACCACATCCTGCCTCCTGCGCAGAGCCATCAAAGTATGCCCACGGTTTTGATTTGTCTATGATTTCTGGTGTGATGGTGCAGGGAGGGGCATTGGAGTCCTCCTCGGGAAGAAGATCATAATCTGTAATGGTATGGAGTAAGATGGCTGGCCAATGGGGGGGTTTGTGGTTGAAAATAGAATGATTTCTAGTAATCCATAATGACTAGCAAACTAGAAGGGGCATGTTCCTGGATTTTCCATTTTGGTTTTGACACCATGTACTCCATGCATCCAGAATGTTGTGCCCATGCCAGTTACTTAAGCATGGATAGTGACTAATGATGGAATTCCTATGTTCCTTAGAGGTGGGGCAGTTAAGGAAGAGATGTTCAGTACTCTCTTCATCATTGTGACACAGATGGCACCAGAAAGGGCCATGAAAGGATCTTTTCATCAGATTTGACCCTGTAGGGATCTTATCAAACAAAATGTTCCACATCAGTAAGCGGGTACGAGGGGCCGCCTTAATCTTCCAGAGTAATCTCCAAGTCGGGTTTATGTTCTAAGGTTTTAATGGTTCCATTAATCTAAAAAGTAAGGTTTCCATTGCAAAAGTAGGGTTTCCATTTTTTACTTTTCCAGCCATTGATTCAATTTTTTTTTGGTTAATGGCATTGCACTATGGAATCCAAGCTTTTAAATACGCCCTCCTTTTGGTTTAAAAAGTGCTCTTTCAAACACAACACTTCTTGTTCATTTTTTAAACATAATTTTTATCCATAGGCTATGTTCTTTAGTAAAGGTTGCACCATTCTAATGTAGATTCCATACACTATAATTTTTTTTGCAAGAAGCTTGGACTATTTTTTTTTCTTTGGGTCTGATTAAGGAAAATTTTTGCATACTTATTTGTATAATTTTTTAACACAACGTGCT
>APFE031574178.1:0-32215 GCA_000404065.3 Pinus taeda | reverse complement strand
TGGGATCCGCATCAATTATCTGCTTCCCTTTGCCATTCCCCTTGTCGGGTTCTGGCTCAGGGTCGGAACATGCATCTGATTCGGAAGCCTTCAACTTGGCCACCAATGACTGCTTGGTCTGACACTCACTTGTGTTATGAATGGGACTCTTGTGGAACTCACACCACTTTCCTGTGTCCTTCTTCGGTTTCATGGTGTTGTTCTTTTCTTGCTATTTTGACGGGTTGTCTTGGGTCACCCCGCCTTGGCTTTGTCCTTTGGGCTTCGAATGTGCAGATCCAAAGTCTCGCTTCTTCTGTTTGAACTTTTGCTCGATTTTGACAGCGTATCGGTATGCTGTGCCGAGCGAGGAGATGTTCAAGAACTCTATCTCTTCCTGGATGTATTTGTGTAGGCAATCGCGGTATTTGAGCACCAGATGCAGCTCAGAATCTTTGATACCCAACTGTGTGCGAAGGGTATGAAAAATGTTTGTGAACTCAGGCACATCTTGGTCTCGTCCCTGCTGTAGTGTGCTCCATCTGATGTATTTGTCCTCATAGCTTTTGACAGGGTAGTACTGCTCCTTGATGGCATCTCGGAATGAATCCCAAGTGGGTGCGGCTGAAAATAGTGAGCCAGTACTTTCATCCTTCTGCTCGCAGTAGGTTTCCCAACCAGTCCTTGACGTGGGGGGCTGCTTTGAGAGAGCGAAAACAATTCTTTTCCCGACTTGAAAATTCCGATGAACAGATAAAATACCCTTCTAGCAGATTTAACCATTTATCTACGGCATCTGCGTCTTATTTTTACCCTCGAAGATGGGGATTTCAAAATTCACTTACCTTTAAAGGGCGTGGCGTTTCCAGAATAGCTGTTGGAAGCCGATGCGTCACCTCTAGGTAGCCGCTAAAGGCATCTGCGCAAAGCCCTATCCATCATCGTGTTCCTTTGCCGCTCGAGGGCTTCTTCGAGCAAGATTTTGATAGGATCTCCTGCCCCCTCGTCTTTCTTCTCATCCGCCATGGGAGGCCGTCGGGATTTGTGAGGCTGGTCTTGCGAAGGTTCCACCAGTTCAATCCCTAACTTCTTATATCCTGACCTCGTTGGGGACATGCAAAGAAAAACCGAGAAAAAGCAGACCGCTCTGATACCACTGATCCGGATTTAAGCAGGAACACAATAGATTACAGAGATAACCATAAATACAGAGATGCGATAACCATAAACAAAGAGATGCAGCGAAAATAATACTTCATTTCATTAATGGAAAATACCGAAATATGCTTACAACCAGAAATGGAAATAAACCAGCTAGGGCGATGGTAGCTTATCTCTGAGAAGAGATGTGGTGACTACATGCCTCTGAACTGTGTTACAATGAGGCTCGGAGGCCTATTTATTGTGGAGAAACAATGAAAAACCCTTCACATCCCAAAATCTAACCCTAGAAGATGAAACGCCAAATTGTGGGCCCCGTTTGGGTAAATTGGTACATCAATTTCCCGGGGTCGTAACTTTGGCATATGATCTCCGTTTGACGCGTACAATAGCTCGTTAGAAATATCTATTCGAGAACTACCACTTTGGGAACGGCAACATGGGTCCATGGACCCATGTTGCCCCCAGATTTCCCAAAAAACGTCGTTTAGGGCCTCAAAACGGCTCTGGAAGTTCAGGACCCGAAAAAGTTGCTAAAAATAGTAAGTTGTGCTACAATTAAGGAAACTGAAAATGCTGAAAGAGACAATTGCGGGGGTCCAAATGGGATAGGTGGGTGGCCACCAACATCCACCTGGATCATTTCCACAACCACCTGATTCTTAGTGTTGTCTTATTTTGCTAACTCAAGCCTATTTTTTCCCCACATGGGTATATGTGGAAAATGTATTATTATTGTAAACATGATGTAAAGTGAAATTCCAAGTGTCATTAGTGGAATGTAAACAATCATATGTAATGTAAAGATTTATATGTAATGAAGTTGTAGAGTCATGAGGGTAGTCCAAGAGTCCCAAAGGGGAATGTCAAGGGTCACCCCACCCTTTGTTATAAATAGAACCTCATAACTCATACAATAGGCTTTTGGGAGCCAATATTTTGCTAGGCATTGCTTAGAGAGTATTGTCATGAGCCTTGGCTTCTCCACAGTGCAAAGTGAGTACATCTCTTTCGAGGAGCAGGTGGTGTTCACTGTAACGCTCCACTATTGGGGCTAGTGGTTGTCATGGTTGTATGTATGGATGAACTTTCACTTTATATAATATAACAAAGCCACCATGTCTTCATGCATATGTTTTTATTATGGTTTGACTATTCTGGTTACTTTATCAATGTATATTGTTTAACTTACGCATTTTTGGATGAACTATTTCATATATGGTTGTATGAATCTTATTGAAGTCATGTTGTTGGTTTAACCCATCAGTTTGGATTGTCGACTATTTTTCTTTCCAGCTTGTGATGTCATTCAACTTGTGTGTTCCTTTGAGGTTGCGTACTATTACAAACTTCTAAGGGGCACACTTCATTTTCCCTTCCATGTGTTAGAACCTTCCCATGCATCTCTCTTGACTCGTTGCAAGCTCACACACTTGGTTCTGACAAAGTTATCTTGCTTACCTTTGTGTGCTATCATAGTTAAGGCATAACTTTACTACCCACTATTGGGACTCCTTCTCCAAAGGGTCTGAGGTCTAGTTGGGACTTCTTACCGGGGAGATCCCCTAACATTTTGGCTGGTCCAGCACCGTCAACACTGGGATAACCCATTGAAGCTGTAAATAAAGAACAACACCCTGAAGACAAAGAAGGAGACATTAAAATAGTTTGAGTTCCATAAGAGCTCCGCTCACAACAAAAGTGAGTGTTAAGCCAAACAGTCACTGGTGGCCAAGTTGAAGGCTTTTGAATCAGATGCATGATCGAACTCTGAGTCAAAACCCAACAAGGGAAATAACAAAGGGACGTAGATTATTGATGCAGAGCCCAGTGCCATAGTTGCCACCACCAAGATCCAAAATATTGAGCCCGAAGATCTAGAGAAGGGGGAGTGCCTCTTCCACTCACACATATGGGTAAAGGGTTCTCCACTGCATTTCATTGTCAACAGTTGTTGAGCATGGAATCCCCCCATAGCATGTTTTGGGACTCAAAGCCCAAGTTTTGAGTTGATATTATTGTAAAGCTCCACAAATTGCGAGCGCGAAATGTAGGTTAGAGTCATAGGGTTGTCCGCCCTAGTTTTGAATGTAATGTCGGCCTACCCATGGTCCACGAACCATGGGATTGTATAAATAGAGCAAGGCTCTAAGTTGTAAAAAGACATCTGACCTAATGGAGAATAGGCATGAAAGGTCTTAGGGATTAATTCGAAGTGCGAAGTGTGTCTTGAGTCATAGAGTAGGAAGAAGGCTTTGCAGCTAAGTGCGTAGAGGCCTAGTAGAGTTCGCAGCTGAGTGCATGGACCCCTGCAACTGAGTGCGCAAGGTGGAGTCGAGTCTGTAATCAGAGAAGAGATTAATAAAGAAAGGTTTTGTTACCAATTCTTTGTATCTGTTCTGAGTTATTCCATGTTTGGTATCATTTGTGAATATACTATTTCTTTACTACGTGCACTTGTATGAATTGTGAATATTGTTAAGTATAACTGAAAGCATACAAATAAGCTAAGTTAATCAACTAATATCGGATTACTAGTAAGGACTTGGGTAATAACACTTTTCAGCCCTTGAGTAGGGTTGCGCGAAGGCAACACCTCAGGCTGCAAGGAATGGGTAAGTGCATGTAGCGACATGCACGCAAGGTCGAACCGCAGACCATTTGAAATCATCAAACATCTCCAGGGTGTGAAAACCTGGTTCTAGCACCCTCCCATACTACTTCGGGTGAGAACTCAGTTCGTGCTAAACGGACTATTGCTGAAAGGGCCAGTAGTACTGGGA
This sequence comes from Pinus taeda, assembly GCA_000404065.3. Taxonomy (NCBI): domain Eukaryota; kingdom Viridiplantae; phylum Streptophyta; class Pinopsida; order Pinales; family Pinaceae; genus Pinus; species Pinus taeda. Next base: position 28,292 of record APFE031574178.1, on the reverse strand, counting down.
TTTGTTTGGCTAAATCATCTCTGAACCTAGGTCAGGCTCCAACAAGCCAACAAATGGTTCTATTGCCAAGACCAGGATCTGCATAAGGGATGTCTGATATCATGTCACTGCAATCTAATGAAGAAAGAAATTGAAGGGTGGTTGGACAAAAAGATTCACGAGTTCGCGATGCAGGAAAACAAGAATCTGCGAGTATCAAAGGAACAGTGGTTAGAGCGCTACTTATATATGGAAATCCACGAAATTTTCTTTTCATCCTTCCCCTCTGAGTTGTACGAGTGGACCGTGAAGCTAGCAGACAGTCAAGGAAGGTGTATGCTCGAAAAACCAATTGTGTGGACTCTATAGTTGGTGCACAGACTAGAAGCATCAGAAGATAAGATTGCACATGTTGTCAACCATTTGCTTGATTGAATTATAGGAGGGCTTATCACTGAGTTCGCGGTAGATACGTCAATCAACTATAGCAAGGTGGAACGATGCTTCCTCAAAGGACTGCGCGGTAAGTACATTAAATCTTTGAACACTTAGATTAAAATGCTATTGTTTGAAAAGAGGGTTATGTGAATAAATTGATGTTTGGGGCTACGCAGGGTGGGAGGATCTATAGAAATGAATGTAACATAGAGATAGAGAATAGCCCCTTGATTTCACCTCCACGAGAAAGTGAGGAAGAGCTCGCAAAAGTTTCACCAAGAAGTGTGATTAGTCTGATAAGGTAGAGAATTCTGCGCACCACCTCCACCTACACCACCACCAATTTCACCATCTTCACCTCCATATCCACCCACACCACCTCCGCCACCACCACAGTTCAATATGGCAAGCGCGATAAAATTTCCAGTATTCAGAGGAGTAGGGAATGAAGATCCGGACCAATTTTGGTTTGTGGTAAAAGTTTTCTGGGAAGCACAAGGAGTCATGGATGAAAATATAAAGAAGGAAACACTAGTAAGCGCGTTGCAGGATCACGCACTTACATGTACATTAAGCACTCCAATGATAATCCAAATGCAAGGATCGCAGATATCCAATTTGCACTGAACAGGGAATTTAGCAGGCCAAAATCAGAGACACAGTCGATTATCGAGTTTAAGGAAATCGCGATGCTTCCAGGCGAAACCCCTTGGGAACTGGATCAAAGACTGAAGGACATGATTTGCGAAGCCAACATGACCTTGACAAATGGGCAGCACCGCGCATGGTTTGTAGCGTCACTAACGCCGCATCTAAGGATGGTACTATTGCAACAGAAGTTATCCACCCAGGCCAAAGCTTTGGAGATTGCAATGAGACTACATGAGACCCCAATACAAGATCCTAGCCCGGGAGTCCAATAAATCCACATGCAACTAAAAAATTTGTGTCTGGAAATGCAAAGTTTGAAACAGGACAGGACAACTCGGCCAAAGGCGCACAAGGAGGTATGGTGCATAAAGTGCAAGGGACAGGGACATGACAAGGACCATTGTCCAGTCTTTGCAAAATACTTGGTGGGAGGAGGGTCGATGCCATTAAAACTAGAGGCACAAGCAGGACCGAGCGCGGCACTTGCATTATGGTGCATGATTTGTCAGATAGGATGAAAACATGCTACAGATAATTTTCATCTATTACAGAAATATACGCAGATGTCCTAGCAATTGTTCTGTAATTTTTGCAGGTTGGTAGGCCATGATGAGTGCACCTGTAGAAGTTATGAACTGATGATGGATCGAACTCTTGCCTACAGAGTTCAGACCGAAACGCGAGCCCTCAATCAAAATGCAGGAATGGCGCGCACTAGATTTCGGGGGCGCAGACGAGGTCAAGGTGGAATAGGACCAGGAAGGGGTCACAAACAGCTGATTTTTTACAATTGCGGAGGGCCAGGGAATTATGCCCACGATTGTACAAATCTAACGAGAGCATCATGTTTATATTGTATTTAGTTTGATCATGAAACGGAGGACTGCCCTACATTGATAGCGAGGTTGCGCAATAAAGGAATACTCCAGCCTCCCCTGACTCAGAATCTGCAAATGATGAGGTATGAGCCGCGCGAAGAGGACCCAAACGTAAACATCATGCTCCAAAGTGGTATCACAATAGGAGATGACAAGGGTAAGCAGCATGAAGAAAGTGCATGGGTTCGCAAGGCTCCCACAAAGGAACCTGAATTTGATTTGGAGCACGAAAAGGACACATTCATGGAAGCGAAGAAGAGCTTCATGGAGGCCTCCACTTCAGGTAGTAAGGATCAACTAGAACCGGAGATGGATCCTTCAATGCTCACTGCCTTTCTAGAGACATGCATGAAGCTGCTGCACGACAGCAAAGCAGTGAAAGGACTGCAAGAACTCATCACTAGATGTGCTGGACTAGGGGAATCGTTTGTAGTCCGAAAGCTCGGAAGGCACACATCGCGAACATGAAGGGAAATGAGATTGATTGTGGAAATCGGGGAATATAAAATGGATCAAGTGATTCTAGATTTAGGATCGGATGTGAACATACTTCCAAAGCAGACATGGGAGCGCATGGGTAAACCCGCATTGTAATGGTCCCCTATTCAATTGCAGATGGTGAACCAGCAGAAGATCCTACCGATGGAAGGATTGCAGGGAATAACGGTAGACATCAAAGGTGCGAGTGCGCTTGTAGATTTCGAAGTGATAGAGATTATTGATGACAACAATCCCTATCCCGCACTACTGGGAATCGATTGGGCCACTGATATGAACGAAGTGATAAACCTGAAGAAGTGCAAAATGATTTTTTAGAAAAAGTCATTGCGCGTAGTGGTACCTTTAAGACCTGTGGAAGGATCACGCTACACAGAGCCAGTGCGCGATGATGAGAGCTATGATGAGATAGATTGTATCTACAAGATAACGACTCAGGAATAAGATTGGGTAAATCCTACAGCGGATGGCAGTATTTCGTGGGAGTGCGAAAGCTCCTACACATCGGATTCCGATGAGGAAATAGAACGATGGCAGAATCTGTTACACGAGGTAACCACACTCAATTGCAACATGATGGTAAGATCATTGTGTTGTCTGACAATAGAGGTAAGGGATCTGCCTATGTATGATGGGTTGATAGCGGTAGATGAAAGCCTGAACAAATTTGAAAGAGAGGTGCCAGAATAGTAGCGTTTTGATGCTCTAAAATGGGCACTGTGCGCTATGCCCGCAAGATGGTGGGGTACGCATCAGAGAAGCTTTGAGAACTAGTGCGAGTGCAGAACGGTGATGCTTATATGGTTTGGAAAGCCTCAGCTATGGATGGAAGCCGTGTATGATGGATGAAACAGCTTGCGCACCCACCTCTCTATATGGGTACAGCTGGATGGTACGCAACCTGCACGAATGCACACCGTCCTCACCATAGAAAATAGGAACAACAAGGAGGAGCGAGCATGGTGAAGGCATGAATGATGAAGTATCATACTACCAAGTTCACCAAAGATTATACACAGGGAATCCTTTGACAAGGTGTGTGAAGTGCTGAACACAGTCCACCATGTGAGATGCACTGACTGGGACTTGCACATACTAGCGGTTCTATGGGATTATAGGACCATGTGCAAAACCCTGACAACACACGCACTTTCGAAGCTGAAGTATGAAGTAGGGGCAGTGATCCCTATGGAGCATGTGAAGCCTAGTCCACACATAGCAGCACCTAGAGATACGACGGTCCATGAAGCCAAGAACGAAGGAATCACACAGCTATGAGAAACAAAACACATAAGACTCAAGGAAGAAATTCGACAGGGAAACCTTAGACTTCACAAACTTGAAAAAGACCAGGTATGGCTAAGGGAGAAAAGCACTTTGATGGACGCAGAGGTCAAGAAGCTAGAAGATGAAATAAAGGAAGCATTTCTCATCGAAAAACTGAGGGTGGTAAGGCAAGGTGTGTATGATCATACTAACAAGTTTAAGCATTATCGTAGTGAATTGGTTAGTCTATTACCTTGGCTTGAACCGCATATCGTCAAACGTAGTGACCAAGGTAGAGCAGTGCAACTAGGAAGGTGCACGGTGTTGACCACAACTATGGATGGTGGGGATTCTCCGCGAACTGTGGTTAATGACGGGATGGAGCCCCACATGGGTCGTGTGACCACCTGACTAGCCGTAGGAAGGATAGTCTTAGCGCTCCAAGCAATTGAAAGGAAATGTGTGACTATAAACTATTTTGCCCAGAAGCTGCGTGATATTGGGGATACGTGCAGAAGCAGAGCATCACAGGGCCCGCAACCGTGCACATAGGGCTTGCTACTGCGTACATTGGCCAGAAAGTGACCGTTGGTGTCACTATTTACAATGGGATGATTTGAGGCCAAATGGAGCGGGCGTTGGGCATTTAAGACGCGATTTATGGGCCAGATTTGGGAAAAATTGCTGCCAAGAAAGCATTAATGTCCTAAAATTGGGGGGAATGGTCGAATTCAAATTTTAAAGGCACTATAAAACACAAAGGGCTAGCCAGCAAACAACACTTGATCATTTGAGAATTGAGTGCTTGAGCAGAGCACTGAGCATTGAGAGTCGAGTGATAATTGAGCCCCTAAGTTCGCAAGTGACAGAATACAACCTAGCTATGATAACAACCACTAAGGATGGTTTAGGGATTGAAGAGGTATCCGCTGGCGAGGCCGCACAGACCCCAATGGTGGAGGATGTTCCATAAGGCGTTGGGGTTGTGGCAGAAATCCTCAAATCACCGCGAATGCCGAGGCCCAAGAAAGATAAACAAGCAATGGCCCCCGTACGCGTGTCCCCGAGGAACCCACTACGCAGTAAGCTATCAATGGTTGATAAAGGAAAAGCCATCACAGTCGACACAGATGAGGAAGAAGAAGATTTACAAGCCCTTATCATCACAGCGGAAGAAGATGAAGATATGGAGGAAGATATTCAACCTATACGCTTTGCAACAAAACTGCCTGCGTATGTCCCTCGGCGGAAAGGGAAAACCAAAGTGCCAAAGGCCCTGGACGAAACCAAGAGTTCACTCCAAACCCCACTCCTCCCAGATGGCATTATGTTCGAGGGCACGCACCTAGGCCGCGTGCCAACCATGAATTTTGAAGCCTGGGACCTCGCTGCCGCAAGAATTTCGCACACCTAGAGATCGGGAACCTAATGAAGCAGAATATTAAGGGGGCGGTGATAATGTTAGAGCCATGAAAATGTCTACATGATGTGGAAAAGGTCGGGTTTCTACACTTATTATGGATACCACATTTCCACTGTACGCCCATCACCATTTTCGTCATCAGGCAGCTGCTTTGCCTGGTGCATGATGGGTATCTATGGCTGGAGGAGCCTATTCCCATCATGGCAGACCTCATTCATCGCATTTCTCAACTCCCCTATAAAGGAAAGGACCCTATGACCATAGTCGAAGGAAAGGGTAGCAATTTGTCTCTTGCAAAAGCCATGAAGGCCAAAATACAAGATGGAGAAGAAGAAGAGGGGTTATGCCATCTCCAGCATCAAGGGCAAAGAGGTATGCGTAGCAACCCAACTCCTAGCCGGCAAGGTTATGAGGAAGTGTCATGCCGATGAGGTACTGGCGTCAATGGTCGCACTGGCCGAGCAGTGTGCGGAGGGGGTCTAGTTCAACTAGTTAAAATTCCTCTACGAGGAATTCTTGACAAACTGTCACGAAGCCCAGGAGTAGGGTAAAACCTTCCACTACGCGTGGTTGTTGTTATCCATAATTTTCGTAGCGGGAGGACTACCAGAAGACAATCAGTTCCCCAACAATGACAGAGACTTATTGGAGGCTGCGAAGTATGCTTCGTTGTGGGCCACAAAGGATGCAAAACGGATTTGTGACACCAAAATTTTCTGGGTGCTCATGGAGATGAACATCCAGATGTGAATCAATCAAAGGTCGTGGCTGTCACCTACAGTGTACAACATTCTGCAGAGTTTTGAAGAGTTCAAAGCCGACATGCATAATGTATACATCAGGGCGCACAAGGATACAATGAAGCAGTGGACGAAGCTCCCGTTTATAGCCACTGATGACGCCATCTTCACTGTCTTAGAGACATGGCCTCCGAAATGGCGCGCCCCAAACCTTGTAGAACTTGAGAAGGCAGCAGCACAGAAGAATAAGGACGATGCCAAGCTACACTTCACATAATTGGCCAAAAAAATGTTGCTAGAAATAGTGGCATCTAAGGAAAAGGTAGTATGGGAAGCGACACAGAAAGCCACAGAGCAGAAAAAGGTTGTAGAAGCAGCAATAGTAGCATAGGCAGTAGCATAAGCAAAACCGAAGGTGGAGGAGGACCAAGCAAAGTCCTCATAGGAGCAGGAAGCGGAAGAAACAAAAATAACAGAAGGGAACGTGGACCTAGGGGCTGCGTCCACACGGTTGAAGCGGCCACACATCGTAGAGTGAGTAGGACCAAGGAAGAAGGTCAACGCCTCGAAGTTGACCATTGACCCAATCACCTTAACTGAAGGTGATCTCCATGACATCAGCGATACGGTTCACGATGTCACAAATGAAGCACTTCAAGATTTTATGCAGGAGAATCAGACTATGTTGGGGGCCTTCAGGGCGTAGCTGCAGGAGTTACAAGTGTGGCCCCCTCAAGTGGGTACCTTTTCTACTCACCTCACAGCAGGATCCTTGGTAGCAGAGCAGATGATACGCGCACGGATGGAAAACACGATAGTGTTACCGGAAGGGGCCCTAGTCACAGCGAATGTGACCGATAGGTTTTTGGTTAACATGTTGAAAGGCCTTGGCCTTAATTTTGTTGCCCTTCCCTGAGAAACATTGTATCATCTACAGGATGGGATAACGACAGAGCTACGTGCTAGGGAGAGTCGCACGATCCAAGTTCGTAGCGAACAGAAGATAAACATGGAACAACTCACCTTGCAGCGTGATGAATTGTTGTTGCAAAATCAACGCTTGGAGCAGATGGTAGATGATGCTTGCCGACGCATCCCGGAGCTAGCCATCCCAGCAGATCTACTCGTAAAGGTGCAAATCCACAGATTGGCAACCAGAGTTTATGAGGCCAGGGAATAAGCGACAAAGGTTTAGCTGGAGTTGAATCTTCAAATCGCCGATTTGCAGTTGAAGGCGCAGCCTTCCACTCCCCCGAAAGTCAGAGAACATCACGCTAGCGCTATTGCAACAGGGTTGGAAGAAATTGGGGGTATAGTGCGAGACTGTACCGGCATGTTGGAACAAGCACTTGACGTCCTCACAACTCTGTAGGAGGAACCCAACATCCAGCGCCTCGAGACAGAGGCACGAGAACTCCAACAGCAATACGACAATGTCCGAGGAACTACGTAGACAATATTCCTCACTCAATGGCTTGTGAGGATGCAACAAGCTAAGGCACTAAAGGAGCAGGTGGACGATGCGTGACACAAGGAGGCAGTTCTCAAAGTGCGTGTTCAACCATGGATTGATGAGGCCTTCACAATCATAGAATATATCGAAGGAAAGCTCATGCACATATAGGGGATGCACGTGCAGATGCAGGGAATCATGCTAGACATAGAGGTCTCAAAAGAACGGATGCAGCAGGTTCAGCAAGCAGCATCTCAGTGCGTTGCAGACATTAGTACCGTTTGAAAACAATTGGAGGGACTCTGCACCAAGATCACCGTGCCAACAGAGTGACTCGAGGGCGAGTCATGATGTTTGTGTTGGGGGCTTGTTGGGCATGGAATCCCCCCACGACATGTTTTGGGACTTAAAGCCCAAGTTTTGAGTTGATAATATTGTAAAGCTCCGCGAATTTCGAGTGTGAAATGTATGTTAGAGTCATAGGGTTGTCTGACCTAGTTTTGAATGTAATGTTGGCCAACCCATGGTCCGCGAACCATGGGATTGTATAAATAGAGCGAGGCTCTAAGTTGTAAAGAGACATCCAATCTAATGGAGAATAGGCATGAAAGGTCTTAGGGATTAAGTCGAAATGCGAAGTGTTTCTTGAGTCATAGAGTAGGAAGAAGGCTCTACAGCTCAGTGCATAGAGGCCTAGTAGAGTCCGCAGCTGAGTGCACGGACCCCTACAGTTGAGTGTGCAGGGTGGGGTCGAGTCTGTAATCAGAGAAGATATTAATAAAGAAAGGTTTTGTTACCAATTTTGTGTATCTATTCTGAGTTATTACATGTTTGATATCATTTGTGAATATATTGTTTCTTTACTACGCGCACTTGTATGAATTGTGAATATTGTTAAGTATAACTGAAAGCATACAAATAAGTTAAGTTAATCAACTAATATCGGATTACTAGTAAGGACTTGGGTAATAACAATGTTCAGCCCCTGAATAGGGATGCGTGAAGGTAGCACCTCAGGCTGCGAGGAATGGGTAAGTGCGTGTAGTGACATGCGCGCAGGATCGAACCATGTACCGCTTGAGCTCATCAAACATCTCCAGGGTGTGGAGACCTGGTTCTAGCACCCTCCCATACTACTTCAGGTGAGATCTCAGTCTGCACTCTGTGGACTATTGCTGAAAGGGCTAGTAGTATCGAGATTTGTTTGGCTAAATCACCTCTGAACCTAGGTCAGGCTCCAACAATCCAACAACAGCATGAACCAAAAGAACCTCATTTTAGCGTCAGCCAGTAATGTCGCCTTCCCTATAGCTCCAAGCCCTTCAGATATGAGGTATTTAGTTATGTTGCTCCTCTTGAAGTTTGTGATGTTTTATAAGGCCAACCATACTTGTGGAAGTGTCATGCTATGTATGAGTCTAGGCCTCACATTGTTATTATTACTTTGGAAATAAAATATACATGATATCATAGGTAGCATTGTCTACCACCATCTCTTTGATCTCTATGATGCAATGTAGTAATATCATTTTTGAGACCGAGAAAATTTTATTCCTTATGATTCGCCCTAAGGGCAAGAAGAAGATTGGGTCCTAAAATAAGATTAGATTACATCATCAAATTTTAGAGGGAAAAAAGAAAAAATTATTTTTTCAACTCGTATTTTCAACTAATCTCCCTATGTGTTTACTCAAATTTCAAGAAGAAACTCTCATTGGATGAAATATTTGATTCCTCATCCAAGGAGTACCCATGTTGCATACTTTCGATGGACCCGACTACACAAAAAATGAGAAATACATGAAAGACGTGATTGCAATCACATTGTTTCATGTATTTATCATTTTTCATGTAGCAGGGTCCCTCAAAAGTATGCAACATGGGTACCCCTTGGATAAGGAACTAAATTTTGCATCCAACGAGTACTCCCACTCGAAATTTTAGTAAAACCTTAGGGAGATAAGTTGAAAATACTAGTTGAAAAAGTAGTTTTATTATTTTATTATTTTTTATCTTTTTACTTTTTTACTCCAAAAATGGTGAATCATCCCCCATGGTTGACATCATCATCTTGAATCCTATTGGTTCTTATAAAGTGTATTTTGGTTGTACATTTTTCTTAAGAGGCCCATTTTAGACCTCAAAATTCCCTTAATGGCCTCCACACAAGGCTCCTTCGCACGACAATAGAAAATGGACAAGGTCATGGAGGAATATAGGGAAATATTCACCTCACCCATAGGGGTACCCTTACAATGTGAATTCAAGCACTCCATCAATCTGACCCTGGGCACACCGCTACCCAATGGACCAATCTATGGATGCTTTGTTATTGAGAACAATGAGACCGGGAGGTAGATTAAGGAGATGTTGTAGAAAGGGAACATTAGGCCAAGTTCATCACCTTGTGGAACCCTGATCACATTGGTACATAAGAATGATGGAACTTGGAGGCTCTGTATTGACTATCAAGCACTGAATAAGATCACTGTCTAGAATAGGTATCCAATCCAACAGATTGATGACCTTCTAGACTAGCTCAAGGGTACCAAATATTTCAACAAGGTTGACTTGAATTTTGGTTATCACCAGGTACCAATTGAACCCTCTGATGTGTGGAAGACTACTTTCAAAATCCAAGGAGGGCCTTTTCGAATGGTTGGTTATGCCTTTTAGTTTGACAAATTCTCCTGCAACCTTCATGTAGTTGATGGATGACATCTTGCGACCCTTCACCAACTCATTCATGGTAGTGTACCTAGACAACATCCTAATCTTCAACCAGAGTTGGGAAGAGCACATACACCATATCCGATAGGTCCTTCAAACCCTGCAACAACACAAATTGTGTGCCAATTTGGAGAAATGCACTGTTGGTATGACCCAGGTTCAATATATGGGGTACATCATTGATGAGCAAGACGTGCATGTGGACCCAACCAAGATACAAGTTATTCGGTATTAGAGAGCCCTAACCACTCTAAAAAATCTCTACAGTTTTCTAGGCCTTGCCAATTTCTATCGTAGGTTCATGTTGGGATTCTCTCATATCACTTGGCCTTTGAGTCAATTCACCAAGGACGAAGCGAAAGAAAAGTTATTTTGGTTTGAATCCAAACAAAAGGTCCTTTTCGAGTTGAAGCATAACCTCTACTTTGCAATAATGCTCACATTATCAGACCTGCAACAACCATTTGAAATTGAGAAAAATGCCTCCGACTATGCTATTGGTGTAGTTCTTACCCAACAGGGGCATCTAGTGGCATATCACAATGAGACACTTTCAGATACAGTCTGAAAGTATCCCACTTATGACAAAGAGATGTATTCCATTCTGTAGGCCTGCCGACAATGGAAGCATTACATTCTAGGGAAGGAAACGGTCATCCACGGATACCACCAACCCCAATAGTTCATACAGACATAAGGAAAATTACAGAATGATTGCTATCATAAATGGTCCACATATCTACAACAGTTCCATTTGAACATCAAGTTCAAGAAGGGAAACACCAATAATGTTGCATATTGTCTCAGTCGACCAACAATTATGGCACTGACCATTGTGCTCGACTCTTGTGGACACGAGACTTTGGGGTGGCTGCATATTCACAAGAGTGATTGAGAATTCAACAACACATACCAAATGCTCCTGGAAGACAAGCAAGTTCCATATTTTCACCTCTAAGGCACATTTTTATGCCACTTGGGACATCTCTGTTTTCCTTCAAGTGAGCGTGCTAAGATGATTTCGGAGGTGCACTATAGTGGGTTGTTGGACATTTTAGAGTAGAGAACATAGTGGCAGTGTTGTAGAATTATTTTTATTAGTAGAACCTTTGATAGGATGTTGGGAAGTACAACAGATCCTACACTGCCTACGCCATTTCCAAATTGACAATCAAGAAGCAAGGCCTATATACTCCTCTGTCTACTCATACTCGGCCTTTGGAATCCATGTCCTTGGATTACACACGGGGACTTCACTCAATGAACCTTTGATCCATCACATGCGTTCATGGAATATTAAAAAATACTCTTAATTTGACTACATAATGGAAGATACCCTTAAAAATCACATTATTTGACCCCCTACCAATACAAACCCAATACACCTTCCCAATTTCAAAAACCCCTACTTCCACTAGATATTAAAGGTATCCATTTTTTATACACCTTTATATTTTTTCATTAACTTTGAGCTCCATTTTTTATACTTGCCAATATAAAAACCCTTTTCCCCTATATATCCCCCAATATGTTATGCCATATTTTCCTCAATATATAAACCCCAATATGAACTCACGTGATATGGTATTTCTCCCCTAGCAAATCTCTCGTGGCATTACATGTCGGACCTTGCTTCTACTAAGCATGGAAACGACTGCGTTTTCGTGGTCATCGACAGATTCTCTACGATGGTCATTCTAGCAACTTGCAAGAAGAGTATCACAGCATACGCCATTGTTAAGCTCTTCTTTGAATGAGTGTGGGAATACTTTGGGATCCCACAGTCCATTATCTCAAATCAAGATAGCAAGTTCCTGATTACATTTTGATCAAGCCTCTGGTCGATGTAGGATACCAAGCTCACTAATTCCATGACCTGCCAGCCCCAAACTTATGGCCAAACAGAGGTCGTCAACAAGATGATCGTGCACATTTTGCACATGTACAAATCGAAGCATCCATGCACATGGGATGAAAGCCTCCCTATGTCCATCACAAATACAACAAAGCTCTCCATAGCTCAACTAGCCACAACCGCTTTTAGGTGGGTTGGGATTCCATCCACTATGTCCCATTGATGTGGCCATACCATTTGCAGCTACTCAGACAGATTCAGCTCATGTTCAGTCTGAAGTTGACAGGGCTAATAGCTTCATTGAGCACATTCAATACATCTGTCACCAGGTCCATGACATATTGGATAGAGCTAATGCTAAGTACAAGCAGTGTCATGATCAACATCGGGTTCCACACAAGTTCTAGGTGGACGACAAAGTTTGGTTACATTTGCAGAAGGAGTGCCTCGATGGGCCCCACCACAATCTTCGCCCACTCTGATATGGGTCGTACACCATCACTAAGGTTGTAGGGGACAATGCCTTCAAGTTCAACATTCCACCATTCCTTGGCCTGCACCCAGTATTCAATGTGGACGGTTGCAACCATACTTTCCCCCATTGTTGGACACATATGATATTGTTGACCAACTAATACCATAAGATCTCAACCCACATTGCATTGAGCAACCCACAACTGACAGGATCATGGACACACAAATCAAGGCCACTCATCAGTAGAGGATCCACCTATATCGAGTTATCAAATCAGGCCAACTCCTTCACTAGGGAAAGTGGTTCACGAGGGACCAGGTTCAAGAAACATTTCCTCACCTCATGGAGGCTCTACATGCAATGGGGACCATTGCTTTCTATGGGGGGAGGATTGATCTAGGTGTATATAGGTGGCCACCTGCCTATTCCACCTATACCTCCTATCGGTTTCATCAGTTTCCTTGATGATAGCATCATTTACTATTTTTAGCAGTTTTCCGGGTCCTAAACTTCCAAAAGCTATTTTGACCCCCTAAACGATGTTTTTTGAGGTCCACAGCAGGCCCGTCTACTATGATTCTGGAAGATTCTATCACAAATCATGTATTACTTGAAGAGATTTTTCCAACGAGGTATCGTCCAAGTTACAACCCAGGGAATTCGGTTGCGCAGTTAACCCCAATGGAGCCCACAAACTATTGGTGTTCCATCTCATATGGTTAGGGTTTTGGTTATTTAGGGTTTCTCTTTGTTGTTCAATGATAAAAATGCCCTTGAGCCTCATTTTAACATAGTTCAGAGGCATGTAGCTACCACATCTCCTCTCAGATAAAAGCTACCATCGCCCGAGCTAGTTTATTTGCATGATGTATGTAAGCATATTTAAGTTCTTTGATATTAAGTAAATGAAATTTTATTTCTGTTGCACCTCTATGTTTATGTTTATGTTGATATCTATGTTTTGTTGCATCCCTATATAAGTTTGGATCATAGAGTGAGAAACATCTACAAGCTAGAGGTATATTTTTCCATGTATGTAGTTATACCTCCATGAGTGAGCTGGGGCGATGTAGATCCTTAGCCCCCGAGTTGCCAAAATTTGGGCAGGGTCCATTGAGGTGTTCTCCTCATGGATCATTACCTTACTACAGGGGCCCAAAATATTCAGTATCAGGAGGACCAGTGTCAATCAGATACTAAGGAGTGCAAAGAAATGTTGATAGCAGAGCAGGAGGCTCAAAAGTAGAGTCAACAACAACACAATTTTCATAGTAGACAGTTGCAGACACATTTGATTCAGTTTTTTTTTATGCTTCTCAATCATAGTTGTTGCAGTAGCAATAACAAAAATGAGAGGTAGTCTTACAGTAGATTCCATAAGTGTTGGATAGGGGTGGTGCAAAATCCCTTTCTTGTTAAAGGGAGTGTGGAAAAAATGTAGCAAGAAAGGCTCAATTCAACTTTAGCCTTAGTTAAATTGAGTAAATCAAATTTCCATGTCAAGCGGAAAACTTGGAGGTAGTTAACTAGTGTGACATGGCTTGTGTCACTCAATTTACTCAATAAATTTGAGTTAGAGGACTTGGAGTTCAGTTCAGCATGTGTGATTACTAAATTTTAGTAATCCAGTTCAATTATTTTTAGTTGTACTCACTTGAGTGACCTCTAACTATTGTTAGACTTGGTTGAAGGTCAATTGTGCAGTGGGGCAATAGTCTAACTCAAAGATTTGTTAGTTAATTGATTAATCAACCTAAACTAGTTAATGCATGTAGAGAATTTGAGTTCCTTAGCTAAAGTGGAGATGACAAGGCAGTTGTAAACTAGTTTGATTGTATAGGTCTTTCATGTAGTCAGATGATCAATCCTTGGGAATTGCGTAATCAATTAGAGGAAAATTCCTAAAAAATAAGGTCTAATTTCCTCATAATTTGTGCAAGGAAATAGGAGGTTCATAGAGGCATAGAGTGGCTAAGTGTTGGCCAAAGGTCCTCAGTCAGTAGTGAGAGAAATTATTCTTTTGCAACTTCTGCTTAGAGCTAGAACACGCAACTATAATAGTTTCTTAATTCAAGTAATTAATGCAAAGACACTCGAGGGGTTTTCCCCAGTTGGGTTCCCCTAGAAATCATTGTGTATTTATGGTTTTGTTTATTGCATGTCTATGCATGCTTTTCTAAATTGTGATTTCCATTTCGCATATTAGTAGAGTATAATTGTGTCTCTTGTTTTTTAGTTTGAAATCTTGATAAATTGAAAATTATATCAAATTTCTATATGGTATCAGAGCCTAAAGTCACATTAGAACCAGTGTTTCGAATTTTCTCATCAATAATTTTGAATTGCATCATCGGTGTAGCATTTTTTATTTAGATCTAGGAGAATGGATTTCAACGAACCAAGATTGGAGTATTCCCTGGAGGTTAGCTTGAATTTCATAGCCTGGAAGGATTGCATGGAAGAAATGCTTGATGATAATGGTGCCTTAGAATATGTGAAAACTAATATTGAAAAACCTCCACAGTCAAATGTACAACAATTAGCCCAATGGAAGAAGGATGTTGCTAGAGCTAGGAGGATCATCCTAGAAGGTGTGAGAGACCATGTGGTCTCAAATCTCCATGGAAAAGAGACACCATTTTATATGTGGAAGGTACTGATTGGGCTATTCAAAAATAACAGTGACCATAGAAAATTAACTCTGAAAGACAAACTTCGAAACATTAGAATGCAAAAGAATGATAATGTTTCACAGTGTCTCTCCAGGTTTACTCAAGTTGGAGATGAACTTGGAGGGATTGGGGTGAATTTTGTAGAAGATGACTTGGTGAGCCTAGCTCTTCTAGGCCTTCCAAAATCCTGACACTGTTACCAAGAATTTGTGAATAGAATGGAAAAATTACCGAATTGGGAAAGGTTGTGGTCCGATTTGGTTCGAAAAGAAATCAAGAGAAATACTAGAGATGGAGTAACATCCAAAGAATAGGAAGATTGCTTTATATTGCAAAGGAATGAAGGCCAAGGGCAAGAAGTCCCAAGGTGAGCCTAAGTCCAACTAGAACAATGGCAAGAAGAAGGATCTAAGTAAGACAAAATGTTTTCACTGCCTTGAATTCAGACACCATGTAACAAAGTGTCTAGAAATGAAATCTAACAAGTATCCTGCAGCAGGAGCAAGAGGAGATGCCTTGGCTTCTCAATTTGAGCTAATTTCACCCTCCTTTATGCTTGGACAACATAGTAAGAGGGAGTGACTGGTATCTAGATTTTGGTGCCTCTTACCATATAACAGGAAACAAGGAATGTTTCACTAACCTGGAGGAGAAGGATTTCCAGATGCATATTGAATTGGGGATGACGGGAGGTACAATGCTACTGGAATTGGTATTGTAACCTTTAAGAGGGATTTTGGCTCCCATCTTTGCCCAAAATATGTTATGTTTGTACCTGGGCTAATCAACAACTTGATCTTTGTAGCAATATTGGAGGATAAAGGCTATGATGTTATTTTCAGTAAGGGGAAAGCCCTTCTAAAACATGTAGCTATTGGGAAAGTGAAGCAAATTGGAGTTAGTGTGATAAACCTCTGTAAGCTAGAGGTATATTTTTCCATGCATGTAGCTATACCTCTAGGAGTGAGGTGGGGCAATTTAGATCCTTAGTCCCAGAGTTGTGGAAATTTGGGGGGGTTCCATTGAGGTGTTCTCCTCATGGATCATTACCTTGCTACAGGGACCCAAAATATTCAATAGCAAGAGGATCTGTGTCGGTCAGATATTGAGGAGTGTAGAGTAGTCTTGAAAACAGAGTAGGAGGCTTAATATCAAAGTCTGCAGTAACACATTTTTCCCAGTAGACAATTGCAGACACATTTGGTTCAGTGTTTCTTTTTATGCTTCTTAATTGCAATTGTTGCAGTAGCAACAAGAATAGTGAGAGGTAGTGACATAGTACATTCCAGAGGTGTTGGATAGGGGTGGTGTAAAATCCCTTTCTTGCTAAGAGGGAGTGTTGAAAAAATGTAGCAAGAAAGGCTCAATTTGACTTTAGCCTTAGTCAAATTGAGTAAATCGAATTTTCGCATTAGCGAGACAACTTGGAGGTAGTTAACTAGTGTGGCATGGTTGTTGTCACTTAGTTTACTCAGTAAATTTGAGTTAGAGGACTTAGAGTTTAGTTAAGCATGTGTGATTGCTAAATTATAGTAATCCAGTTCAATTATTTTCATTTGTATTCAGATAACTAACCTCTAACTATTGTTAGAGTTAGTTGAAGGTCAGTTGTGGAGTGGGACAATAGTCTAACTCAGAGATTTGTTAGTTAATTGATCAATCAACCTAAAATAGCTAGTGCATGTAGAGAATTTGAGTTCCTTAGCTGAAGTAGAGGTGAAAATGTTGTGTAACAAGCAGTTGTAAACCAGATAGAGTGCACATGTGTTGCATGTAGTCAGATGATCAATCCTTGGGAATTGCACAATCAATTGGAGGAAAATTCCTAAAAAATATGGACTAATTTCCTCAAGATCTGCGCAAGGATATAGGAGGATGATAGAGGCATAAAGTGGCTAAGTTTTGGCCAGAGGTCCTCAGTCAATAATGAGAACAATTATTCTTTTGCGAGTTGTGCTCAGAGTTGGAGCAAACAATTGTAATGGTTTCTCAATTCAATTGATTAATGCAAAGAGGTTTGAGGGGTTTTTCCCAGTTGAGTTTGCCTAGAAATCATTGTATATTTGTGGTTTTTATTATTGCATATCTATGCATGTTGTTCTAAATTATGATTTCCATTATGCATATTAGTAGAGTAGAATTGTGTCTCTTGTTTTTCAGTTTGAAATATTGAGCAGTTGTAATTTCTATCAAATTTCTACAATTAGTCTTTGTCCAGGCAAGACTCTAGCAATCGATTTTCCTATTGACCAATAATAGTTTAGCATTGACCATGGCAAGTTATAATGTGTAACATTATAAATAATTAAAGTATTTTTTATTTTAATTTTAAAAAACATAATTTGTTAGGATTTGATTGGTTAAAAATTTGTATGTCTTATTTCAAGGTTCTTGACATTTGTCCCATGTCACCCATGAAATTTTCTCACCTTGAGAACTAACCAATTTTCACGGAGATCATGCTTGGGATATTGTAACCTAATTAAATAAATTAATAGAAATTAATACATATATGGGGTTTTTTCGATCTAAAATCATTGCCAGTATATGATTAACCTAACAGTTATAGTCTTCCCAAGTTTTGAACCAAATATTCACACTCTTCAATGCAACAACATTCATAATTACCAAATCTATGTAAGGTAAATTCTTGCACTATTATGTTTTCTTTCTGAATGCTTCTCCAAGTAGTTGCAATGGTATTGTTAGTTGGTAGTCTCAACTATTTCCATTTACAAACCATTTCAACATTCGATTCTTCTAGCAACAATTTTGCTAATAGTGGAAAATTTTGTAGGTAGCCATAATCTAAAGGATATTATCACCCATAAGAGAACGACTGTAATTTAATGGCTATTACAACAATGGAAAAATTTCATGCGAACAACTGAACCAATGGATGTTCAGATTGAATAAGCATTTATAATATATGTATATTATAAACATGTTTTTATGTGAACAGTAGAACAATGAATCTTTGGGTGAGACTCAAAGGTTTTCTAATATTTGTATATATTTTCTTATAACTATCTCTCCAAGAAATATAATCCATCCCTGAAGACATACATTTATTTGAGTTACTATTGCCAATTTTTATCTTACAGAAATAATCTCAACCATTGTCGTCAAAGTTTTGTGATCTAGTTATCAAATCATGGAAGAGAAGCATAAGAAGATAATTCAAATCTTCATGTTTATCCATAGTAGCTTGAAATCATTATATGATTTTTTCAAAATGTCAATTGATTATTCATTGTAAACGTTGTGGAAACAAAAGGAAATGTTGTGTGTTTGAAGGTATTTGCATGTTACCAATTGAAACACTATTTAGAGAGGCAGACAATGTTATAGGTATTCATGCACCGTTTTTCCTTTGTACATGGATATGGTCGTGGTCAGACATTTTCACTGTATTTTATTTTACGGCTTCCTCGTTGTCCATTGTACTAACTATGGTTTATTAGCTTGAAAAAAAAATATTATTATTATAATAATTTATTTATTTAAATTAATCATTTTTTTCTCAATATATGAATTGAGAGTGATAATGTAGCATGTAAGTGAATAAAATAAAAACATACTTATGGTCAAGTAAAATATTATAAGGGGTTAATCAACCTAAATCTTGAAAATAAAGGTGTTTCTTTATCTTGAATAATGTAAAGAGGATAATATCCCTGATGGGGGCAAATGAATTGGCGATACAGGAAGGTAGAGGGAATTATGAATATAATTAATATGCAACATTCCTTAAGCTTTGGCGGTAGCCAAGCCAAGTGGAGTGGGTTGATGAGGAACATCGAGAAGGTCTTAGTGGGTTATATAATTTTGATCATTGGCGCTCTCAATGTTGTTTGGTGTATTGGTATGGGAAGGAGGGTAAGTGAAGGAACTTCGACTGAGTGTGAACAAACTTGTTTCCTATGCATGCCCCCTAGTCTAGGTGGTTTGTGTCTGCTCTGGTCTAATTGTGGGAGGTATGAGTTTAGTGAGCTTGTGGTTGGGGTGACCAACTCGACGGTGTGGGATCCAAGAGAAAGGAGAGGGGTTTGTTTGCCAGCCAAGCTCACAGTGAAGAGTGCAAAGCCTGTATCGCCAACCTTGTTGTAGCATTTTTTGGTTTTGATAAGTTAGAATAAGTTAGACAAAAAATGAAAATATATTTACAAAATGTTAAGATAGGATGTGGACAAAAAGAATATTGAATAAAAAATGTTAGGAAAATATTTTGATAAATATGTCCATATCAAAGAAAACGTCGGGGTAGATGCCCTAAAAAAATGAAGGCAAAATAAAATGTTAGGTTAGACAAAAAAGAAAAATAAGTCAACTCTAAAAGTGTTGCAAATCTAAATGCCGCTACTTTGTTCTAAATTCAGCTTGAAAAATAATAAGTTGTGTGCAATTTGTTTAGATTCCACACTAGGATATTTTATCCAATTATATAGTTGCATCATAATAGGATTTGTTTTAAATTAATTCTCATAGGTAGAAAATAAATCGACTCAACTATTTAATTTGAGCCAATGGAGGGAATAAGGTATAGAGATAGATTTTTCATAAAAAAAAAATATTGGGTTGTTAGTTTAAATGCACTCTGAAAGGATAAGTAAAAATGTTAGGAATAGAAGGGTAGGTAGAAATGTGAAAGTTTGAGATGTTGAAATGGTTATTTCCTAAAAATCAAAACATTAGGAAACATATTGATGATGGGAGTTCGAATAACCAAAGTTTTTTACTTTATGTTATTCCATTCAAATGCTATCACTCCATTCATTAAATCATTTGGACCCACAACCACCGCGTCCACCTATCATATCGTGACCCCACCGTTCATTCCCCGCTCACACGTTAAACTCCCTCCACCT
Organism: Pinus taeda; assembly: GCA_000404065.3. Taxonomy (NCBI): domain Eukaryota; kingdom Viridiplantae; phylum Streptophyta; class Pinopsida; order Pinales; family Pinaceae; genus Pinus; species Pinus taeda. The sequence continues at coordinate 8,366 of APFE031574178.1, read as the reverse complement.
CACCTCTCATCCCGCACACTCCTCTGTAATCATACGACCCACACTACCTTTCGGCCCTCATTTCTCGTACAAAGTTTATTTGGAGGGTCCCGAAATGAGCAATCTTTAATACCACCTATATAAACCACAAAACATGCATTTTAGTCTTTCAGGACTAGAAATCCTAAAACCACAAACCACTCCGTCTTACCCCCAAACGTGATATCATTCATAGTCGTTTACCGCTGTCCCACGTCACCTCCACGTCACGTTTCAATTCATATCTCCCGTCCAATCATCTATCACCTATCCGTTGCCCATTCATTTCCAATCTCGCGCATTTATAACCAAATGTCCGTTAATTAACCCGTTGGATAATTAATGAACTTTCAAACGTTCGGCGCCACCCTCCCACTCATTTTTTCTCTTTATAAACACTGTGTCATACATTTCAAAGGTTACACAGTTAACTTCTGCGACCAAGATTATTCTTCAAGCCTACCTGCTCAACAACTGAGCCATTGTTCAACATTCCAGCAGCCACTTGTCATGTTTAGAAGCACATCTTCTAGGTCCACATGTCAGTTACCTATCTCCACTCTGGTAACTCTTTTTACCATTTTGTCATTTACAGTCTGTAGTTTTGTTTGACAAAATGCCTCCCAAGGGAAAAAAATCGCAGAGGTTTCAAATCCTCTAATTCACCCACATGTTGATTTCCACCGTACTCCATTAGTTTATAAGGATTGCAAAATCATTGAGACTTCTTCTCAATTTGATTTATTTGAAATTTATTGCTGGTGGGAAGAGAAACTAATTGACCATAGTGATGAAACTGGGCTCTGGGAATCCCAATTACCCCACTATATTTTTCCACAAATACACAGAGCTCCAGAGTTTGTGAGAAAATTCCATGAATCCTATGATCCTAGCCAAAGAGCCATTATATTAGCTACTGGAGAAATCCTCTTTCCCATTAATGCTGATTCAATTGAGAAAATGTTGCAAGCCCTTGCCAAAACACCAACTCATCCTTTTTCTCATGAAAACCTAAGAGAAGCTTATAACAAACTGGACTTTACCAAGAGATCCTTAACCCTAGAACAATTTTTAGCAATTGGTAGTCCTCTACCAAAGAGAAATCCCCCTTATGATTCATTTATGTTTCCTGATAGAACTAGGCATATTACTACTATCCTATCCTATTTGCTTGGTTATCACTCTAATCAGTCTACCAATGAAGCCATCCTTGGTTTCTTATCCATGTTTTCCTTTGATTCTAAGCCTACTGTTATTTATGATTTCAGTTCAAAAACTGTTGATCATGATATTATTCAATTGTCTAACAATTTTATTCCCAAAGGCTTGATACCTTTAGAAAAATTATTTGATCAAAATGATGTCCTTCGAAATCCTCAGTCCATTTCTTCGAAAGAGGACATAGAAGAAATTAACATTGGAACAATTGATGATGTTAAAAGCATCAAAATCTGTGCATCTTTAGACCCTAAGATTAAAACTCAATATCTTAAGTTACTTCAAAATTATAAGGATGTTTTTGCTTGGACCTATGCTGATCTAAAAACCTATGATACTTCATTAATACGGCATAAGATCCCTTTAAAACCAAAAGCAATACCTTATCAACAAAAAATTAGGAGTATTAATCCAGCCCTTCTACCAATTGTAGAAAAGGAAATTAAGAAAATGCTAGATGCCCAGATCATTCTCCCTCTTAGATATTCTAATTGGGTTGTAAATTTAGTTCATTTTAGGAAGAAAAATGGAGAAATCGGACTTTGTGTGGACTTTATAAATTTGAACAAAGCATCATTAAGGGACAATTAACCTTTGCCCAAAATGGACCAATTACTTCAAATGGTTTCAAGAGCACAAAGACTTTCTATACTTGATGGTTTTTCAAGTTATAATCAAGTAAATGTTGATCCAACGGACAGGCAAAAGATAGCCTTCACTACACCCTAGGGTACATTTATGTACGCTAGAATGTCATTTGGTTTATCAAACGCTGAAGCAACATTTTAGAGAGCTATGGATGTAGATTTTATGGGTCAGGTAAACAAACTTGTGGTTATTTATCTTGATGACATTATTGTTTTTTCTAAATCTGATTAGAAACATCTAAAGCATTTGATCAAGGTTTTTGACAAGTGTAGGAAATTTGGGATATCATTGAACCCTAAAAGGTCTTTGTTTGCTATAAGAGAAGGAAAATTGTTGGGCCATATAATCTCAAAGGAAGGAGTGGTAATTGATCCCAAGCGTGTGTTGGCCATTGAAGCATTGACCTTACCTAGAAACAAGAAAGAAATTCAAGCTTTTCTGGGCAAAATTAATTTTTTAAGGAGATTCATCCAAAATTATGTAGAGATTTTAAAAGATATAACTGACATGATCTAAAAGCATCATGAAGTTAAATGGACTGTCTCTTCTAGGCATGCATTTGATTAGATCAAGAAAGCTATCTCTAAAACTCCCACCTTGGCCAGCCCTGATTATACTAAACCATTCAGTATCTTTTCTTTTGCCTCAAAAATAACCCTTGATGTTGTTCTATTACAAAAGAATGAAGATTCCCATGACCAGCCCATAGCCTTTTTCAATAAAGTTATGAGAGATTTCGAGCTTAAGTATGACATAATCGAGAAGCAAGCCTATGCCCTCATTCAAGCCCTGAAATATTTCAGGGTGTATGTCCTACATTCACCTATTACTGCTTATGTTCCTAATGGTACTGTAAAAATCATTTTAATTCAACCTGACACTGATGGGAAAAGAGGTAGGTGGATCACTCAAATACTTGAGTTTGATCTAACTAAAAAAACTACAAAGCTAGTAAAAGGTCAAGGATTAGCCAAGCTTCTAGCATAATCCAATTGCAAAGTGCTTGGAATCAATTCTATTTTAAAAGTACAAGGGAAGAATCCACAAGAACCTTCTGTCCTTGCACAAGGGAATAATCCACAAGAACCTTTCCTAATGTTACAAGGGAAGAATCCACAAGAACCTTATGTCCTTGCAAAAGGGAAGAATCCACAAGAACCTTCTCTTCAACCTGAAGAAAAGAATCCACAAGAAACTTTACCTTCAGATCAGATCAGCCCTTTACATATTGATGACAAATTTCTATTGTCAGATTGGTATCAAGACATTGTAAATTTTCTGCTCCATTTTGAATGCCCATCATCATTCTTTAAAGCCCAGTGTAAAACTCTTAAATTGAAAGCAGTCAAGTACTACATCATAAATGCAAATTTGTACTTGAAAGATCCACCGAATATTTTGTTATTATGTTTAACATAATAAAAAACTGGAGGAATCATTGATCAGTTTCATACAGAATTTTGTGGAGGACATTATGCTTGGAGAGCAACAACATACAAGATTCTAAGGGGGCAGATTTTATTGGCCAACATTGTTCTTGCAAGTAGGGGCAAAAGTCATAGGTTGTGTTCCTTGTCAGATGTTTGCTAGTAAGAAGAAACTAGCAGCTCTTCCACTAGTACCATCGGTAATCTTAGCACCTTTCCTTCAATGGGGATTAGATTTTGTTGGAGAGATCCATCCCACTTCAAGTAATCAGCACAAATGGATCCTCATAGCAACAGACTACTTCACTAAATGGGTGGAAGCAATTCCAGTAAGAAATGCTACCGATTCAGTAGTAATTAAATTCATTGAAGAAAATATCTTATCTAGGTTTGGTTGCCCAACTCAAATTGTCATAGATAATGCAACAACATTCTCTAGAGTTAAAATGATTAAGTTTTGCCAGAAATATCAGATTCTGTTACATCATTCAACTCCATACTACCCTCAAGGTAGTGGCCTCGCAGAGTCCTCAAATAAAAGTCTGGTGAAGGTAATCAAAAATACCCTAGCATAACACAAAAAGAGTTGGGACTCTCATTTAATTTATGTAGTATGGGCAAATAGAATAACTCCAAAAATATCTACTGGGAAATCTCCTTTTCAGTTAGTCTATGGGAAAGATGCTATTTTTCCCACCAATTTGGCTTTCCCAGTTTTAAAATTCTTGTAGGACTCAACAAATGAACCTGATGACTTTTCAAGAAAGATAAATTAGATTATTGAACTAAATGAAAATAGAGATGAAGTTCAATACAAATTGAAGAAATATCAGAAAAAGATGAAAAGCCTATTTGATAGAAGAGCCGGGGAAAGGGACTTCAAGGTAGGTGAATTAGTTCTAAGATGGGACTCCGGGAGGGAGGAAAAGGGAAAGCATGACAAGTTTGATAACCTATGGTTTGGTCCTTTAGCAATTGTTGAAGTGAAGGGCAAAAACACTTTTGTGCTACAAAATATTAAGGGTTTATATTCCACTTATCCTGTAAATGGAAGGTTTCTCAAACATTTCATTAAATACTAAGAAGTTGGAATACATTTCATTGTAAAATAATTAGTTTCTTTTACTTTTCGAGTTGTCAGTGAGAGTTTTTACAGCAAAGGACTCCATAGCCCGAGGAGAAGGCACATGGTTCTGCAGGTTCTCTGCATTCTACAGGAGAAAAAAGTCCCTAGTTGGAGCCAATGTTGCAGCATTTTTTGGTTTTGATAAGTTAGAATAAATTAAACAAAAAATGAAAATATATTTCCAAAATGTTAAGATAGGATGTGGACAAAAATAATATTGAATAAAAAATGTTAGGGAAATATTTTGATAAATGTGTCCATATCAAAGAAAATGTTAGGGTAGATGCCCTAAAAAAATGAAGGCAAAATAAAATGTTAGGTTAGACAAAAAAGAAAAAGAAGTCAACTCTGAAAGTGTTGCATATCTAAATGCCACTACTTTGTTCTAAATTCAGCTTGAAAAATAACAAGTTGTGTGCAGTTTGTTTAGATGCCACACTAGGTTATTTTATCCAATTATACAGTTGCATCATAATTGGATTTGTTTTAAATTAATTCTCACAGGTAGAAAATAAATTGGCTCAATAGTTTAATCTGAGCCAATGGGGGGAATAAGGTATAGAGATAGAGTGTTCATAAAAAGAAAATATTGTGTTGCTAGTTTAAATGCGCTCTGAAAGGATAAGTAAAAATGTTAGGAATAGAAGGGTAGATAGAAATGTAAAAGTTTGAGATGCTGAAATGGTTATTTCCTAAAAATCAAAACATTAGGAAACATATTGATGACGAGAGTTCGCATAACCAAATTTTTTGCTTTATGTTATTTCATTCATATGCTATCACTCCATTCATTAAATCATCCAGACCCACAGCCACTATGTCCGCCTATCATATTGCGACCCCACCGTTCATTCCCCGCTCACACGTTAAACTCCCTCCACCCCACCTCTCATCCCGCACACTCCTCCGTAATCATACGGTCCACACTCCCTTTTGACCCTAATTTTCCGTCTGAAGTTTATCGACAAGGGGGGTCCCGAAATGGGCAGTCTTTAATACCGCCTATATAAACCACAAAAAGTTCCTTTTAGTCTTTCGGGACTAGAAATCCTAAAACCACAAACCACTCCATCTTACCCCTGAACGTTGTATCCTTCATAGTCGTTTACCTCCACCCCACGTCACCTCCACATCACGTTTCACTTCATATCTCCCGTCCAATCATCTGTCACCTTTCCATTGCCCATTCATTTCCGCTCCTACGCATTTATAACCAAATGTACGTTAATTAACCCATTGGATAATTAATAAACTTTCAAACGCTCGATGCCACCCTCCCACTCCATTTTTCTCTTTATAAACACAGTGTCATACATTTCAAAGGTTACACAGTTAACTTCTGCGACCAAGATTATTCTTCAAGCCTACCTTCTCAACAGCTTAGCCACTGTCCGACATTCTAGCAGCCACTTGTCATGTTCGTAGAGCACATCTTCCAGGTCCACTTGTCAGTTACCTGTCTCCACTCTAGTAACCCTTTTTACCATTTGGTCATTTGCAGTCCACAGTTTTGTTTGACAAAATGCCTCCCAAGAGAAAAACAATCATAGAGGTTTCAAATCCTCTAATTCAACCACAGATTGATTTCCACCATACTCCATTAATTGACAAGGGTTGCAAAATCATTGAGACTTTTTCTCAATTTGATTTATTTGAAATTTATTGCTGGTGGGAAGAGCAACTAATTTACCAGAGTGATGAAATTGGGCTTTGGGAATCTCAATTACCCCACTATATTTTTCCACAAATACACAGAGCTCCAAAGTTTGTGAGAAAATGCCATGAATCCTATGATCCTAGCCAGAGAGCCATTATCTCACCTACTGGAGAAATCCTTTGTCCCATTAACGCTGATTCAATTGAGAAAATGTTGCAGGCCCTTGCCAAAACACCAACTCATCATTTTTCTCATGAAAACCTGATAGAAGCTTATAACAAACTGGACTTTACCAAGAGATCCTAGACCCTAGAACTATTTTTAGCAATTGGTAGTCCTCTACCAAAGACAAATCCCCCTTATGATTCATCTATGTTTCCTGATAGAACCAAGCATATTACTACTATCTTGTCCTATTTTCTTAGTTATCACTATGATCAGTCTACCAATGAAGCCATCCTTGGTTTCTTATCCATGTTTTCCTCTGATTCTAAGCCTACTGTTATTTATGATTTTATTCATTTAATAGCAAAGACCATACATGAGCAGTTTGTCAAATTTAACACTGAAGAAGTATTCAAGTATGCTTCAGTACTTGTGTATCTTTTTATATATTTTCAGGGAGACAAATTCCCATTTCCTTTACAGAAACTTGATGAAGAAGGATAACAACAGTCAGTGATTTTCTGGACTTCAATAGGGATGAAGGAGAAAGAAGAATTCACATACAAGCAGTTCATAGAACTATTTATTCATCCATCCCTCAACCTTATAAGCAACACTCAATTACCAAGGATTAGTGAGGAGATTGTCAAAGAACTTTAGTTCATAGATCAAGCTGCAACAGGAGATTGGTATTGCTACCAAAACTACACAGAAATCGGGGTTTTGGCTATGAGCTTCCACCCTACAAACTGCCAAAGTACCTCCTTGTTAGAATATTTGCATTGGAATACTTGAGGCAAATATTGAATGCAAATGAAGTACATTTTGTAGTTGCCAAAAAGAAATCGCAACTCAAGCTCAAAGCTCAAGTTGGTCCCTTCATTTGTAATACTAGGGGAGCAGGGGAGGAAGTAGATAAGTTCTTAAAAGAAATGAAATTTGCACTCAATTTCTCTTGGTCATATGACCCATTGGGAGTCATCTCCAAACTCAGGGTGGAAAATAAGTTCACACCATGTCATCATATAGCTAGGCCTGAGCTAGAACAATTCAAGAATAAGTTGGAATGGACAGAGAATACCCTCTAGGAGGCTGAGAAGCAGGCAATATTTACATCAAATATGCAAACTCCAAGTGCATAGGAAAAGACATCCAAGAGAAGGAGGGAAGAATAATCTTCACCAGCAACAGAGGCAACAAGACAAGGCCTCAAAGTCTTTCACAAGAAAAAGAAACAAAGGGTACCTATGAATATTGATTCACAGTCTGGTGAACAGTCTATACAATCTCCAACTCATTCTACCACTTCTCATGAACAGCAGATAGTCCAAATTGTTGGAGGCATTCCAGAGAATAAAGAGGAAGACATCTTCCATGTCTTTAGTGAAATAAAAAGAAAGAATGAAGAAGTGAAGTTAAATACTTGTACCCAGTTCTGGAAGCATTCTTCCAGCACTCAAGCCAAGCTTCTTTCATTCTTCAACTCTGAGAAGGGGAAGATGCAAATGGATTTCTTGCAAGCCCAAGTTCCTTAGCCCAGGACTGCAACATAATACCAGAAACACACTTTTTTTGAGTTCAATGTCCAGGATGTGCATCCAATTGATCAAATTGAGATGCACAAACAAACTAGACAGATGATTGCTTCAACCTTGACAAACACTGCTATGAGTTTGTCAAAAATGTAAGTTACTGTTGAAGCCCCAAAAATCGGGTCGACAACAAGGGGGATAACCACCCGGTCCGTACCTTGGTTGGCAGCTCCTTATCCGTTTGGTATAGCAGGTCCAACTGGGGATAATGGGACCAGTTTCCCAATCTAAGGGTGTGTGTGTGTGTGCAGAATTGGAAGTTGCCGATCTAAAAGTTCCTATCTAAACTACTTTAATCTAACTCTATGCTATTGTAATCTAATGAAAACAGCACATCTAATCTATGCTAACCCAGGATGTAATTCTTCTATTATGCGATCTAAAGAGATTTCAAATAATAACTGGTAATAAATATCATTCAGCGATTATAAGAATGGAAATCAATTAAGATGAACTACTTTGCATAAAAAGTTAGGCAAAACAGTTGTGAACAGCATATCGCATAATAAGTTATT
>APFE031574177.1:10753-48354 GCA_000404065.3 Pinus taeda | reverse complement strand
TATTTGCAGTTAGACTAATTACAACTCGTTTAACCAAGTCAAACTGAACACAACTCCATCAACTCCACAATCAACTCCACCAAACTCAACTGATTGAGTTTTAACTGAAGTCATGCATGCAACAACTCAACTGACCCACAAAGAAAATGTATTTCCTTCTGATAGTTTCATGTGCCACATCTGTAGCTCAAACTAAAGTGCTCCAAGAGAATAAGATAAAGTTTATAGTCTAAATATTATTATAAGCTAATAATATTTGACTGCTCTATAATTAGACTTAACAGTGTCGCCGCTATTGTCTAAAAATAGAAGTCCATATATTTTTGCCAACTTGACCAATCATCCATAAACAACATCCTGTAACTCATAGACATGATCCATATGTCTAAAAATAGACATAGTCTAAAAATAGACTTTGCGCCATACTTTGCCTCCTGGCCCACTTAGTGAAGGCGACTCTTTTCACTAAGCTCCATCATCTTGTTGCAATATCAACATTAAATGATATTCATTTTAGATAGGGAAGAGTTTTACAAAATAAAAATCCCCCTATTGTCGTTAAAGAATATAAAGAGAATGGAACTCCTGAAAATGAGGAAACATTTGACTTAGTTACAGGAGAACTCAGAGTAAAAACCATTTTTCATCAATGTTTCAAATCCAAACAGGGATCCATCATCAGAACTTGTTGAATGTTGATAGTAGAAGAGATTAACTGAGAGAAATGAGGGAATGAGATTATTGTCACGACAATTTTTAAGAAAATGAAGGTCTGCAGCTCTTCTTGCTATCTTCAGTCTAAATTTTTCAAGTAAAATGATTTCACTCCATGTATCCCCTCCATATAGGGAAAAGATTCTGGATTTTAGACATCTGTAGTTTATATCTTTTGACTTAGTTACCAGAGAACCCATAGTAAAAACCATTTTTTGTCAATGTTTCAAATCCCAACAAGGATCCATCATTAGGACTTCTTGAATGTTGATAGTAGAAGAAATTAACTGAGAGAAATGAGGGAATGAGATTATTGTCATGACAATTTTTAAGAAAATGAAGCTCTGCAACTCTTCTTACTATCTTCACTCTAAATTTTTCGAGTAAAATGATTTCACTCCATGTATCCCCTTCGTATAGGGAAATGATTTTGGATTTTAGACATCTGTGGTTTATATCTTTTGACTTAGTTACCAGAGAACCCACAGTAAAAAAGAATTTTTCGTCAACGTTTCAAATCCCAACAGGAATCCATCATCAAGACTTCTTGAATGTTGATAGTAGAAGAGCTTAAATGAGAGAAATCAGGGAATGAGATTATTGTCATAACAGTTTTTAAAAAAATGAAGGTCTACAGCTCTTGTTGCTATCTTCACTCTAAATTTTTCGAGTAAAATGATTTCACTCCATGTATCCCATCCGTACAGGGAAATGATTCTAGATTTTAGACATCTATGGTTTATATATTTTGACTTAGTTACCAAAGAACCCGTAGTAAAAACCATTTTTCTTGAACGTTTCAAATCCCAATAGGGATCCATGATCAGGACTTCTTGAATGTTGATAGTAGAAGAGCTTAACTAAGAGAAATGAGGGAATGAGATTATTGTCATGATAATTTTTAAGAAAATGAAGGTCTGCATATCTTCTTGCTATATTCACTCTAAATTTTTCGAGTAAAATGATTTCACTCAATGTATCCCCTCCGTACAGGGAAATGATTTTGGATTTTAGACATTTGTGGTTTATATCTTTTGACTTAGTTACCAGAGAACCCACAATAAAAACCATTTTTTGTCAACGTTTCAAATCCTGACAGGGATCCATCATTAGGAATTCTTGAATGTTTATAGTAGAAGAGTTTAACTGAGAGAAATGAGGCAATGAGATAATTGACACAACAATTTTTAAGAAAATGAATGTCTGCAGCGCTTCTTGCTATCTTCACTCTAAATTTTTTGAGTAAAATGATTTCACTCCATGTATTGCCTCCGTAAAAGGAAATGATTCTGGATTTTAGACATCTGTGGTTTATATCTTTTGACTTAGTTAGCAAAAAATCCACACTAAAAACCATTTTTCTTCAATGTTTCAAATCCCAATAGGGATCCATTATCAGGACTTCTTAAAGGTTGATAGTAGAAGAGCTTAACTGAGAGAAATGAGGGAATGAGATTATTGTAAGGATAATTTTTAAGAAAATGAAGGTCTGCAGCTCTTCTTGCTATCTTCACTCCAAATTTTTCAAGTAAAATGATTTCACTCCATGTATCCCCTCCGTATAGGGAAATGATTCTGGATTTTAGACATCTGTGGTTTATATCTTTTAACTTAGTTACCAAAGAACCCATAGTAAAAACAATTTTTCGTCAACTTTTATAATCCTGATAAGGATCCATCATCAGGGCTTCTTGGATGTTGATAGTAGAAGAGCTTAACTGAGAGAAATTAGGCAATGATATTATTGTCACAACAACTTTTAAGGAAATGAATGTCTGGAGCTCTTCTTGCTATCTTCACTAAATTGATTTCACTCCATGTATCCCCTCCGTATAGGGAAATGATTCTATATTTTAGACATCTATGGTTTATATCTTTTGGCTCAGTTAACAAAGAATCCACAGTAAAAACCATTTTTCTTCAACGTTTCAAATCCCAACAGGGATCCATCATCACGACTTCTTGAATGTTGATAGTAGAAGAGCTTAACTGAGAGAAATGAGGGAATGAGATTATTGTCATGACAATTTTTAAGAAAATGAAGGTCTATAGCTCTTATTGCTATCTTCACTCTAATTTTTTCAAGTAAAATGATTTCGCTCCATGTATCCCCTCTGTATATGGAAATGATTCTGGATTTTAGACATCTGTAGTTTATATCTTTTGACTTAGTTAGCAGAGAACCCACAGTAAAAGCCATTTTATGCCAATGTTTCAAATCCCAACAAGGATCCATGATCAAGACTTCTTGAATGTTGATAGTAGAAGAGCTTAACTGAGAGAAATGAGGCAATCTAATTATTGTCACCACAGTTTTTAAGAAAATGAATGTCTGCAGCTCTTCTTGCTATCTTCACTCTAAATTTTTCGAGTAAATTGATTTCACTCCATATATCCCCTCCATATAGGGAAATGATTTTGGATTTTACACATCTGTGGTTTATATCTTTTGACTTAGTTACTAGAGAACCCACAGTAAAATCCATTTTTCGTCAACGTTTCGAATCCCAACAACGATCCATCATCAGGACTTCTTCAATGTTGATAGTAGAAGAGCTTAACTAAGAGAAATGAGGGAATAAGATTATCATCATGACATTTTTTAAGAAAATGAAGGTGTGCAACTTTTCTTGCTATCTTCACTCTAAATTTTTCAAGTAAAATGATTTCACTCCTTGTATCCCCTCCGTATAGGGAAAATATTATGGATTTTAGGCATCTGTGGTTTATATGTTTTGACTTAGTTACTAGAGAATCCACAGTAAAAACCATTTTTCATCAACGTTTCAAATCCCAAGAGGGATCCATCATTAGGAATTCTTGAATGTTGATAGTAGAAGAGCTTAACAGAGAGAAATGAGAGAATTTGATTATTGTCATGGAATTTTTTAAGAAAATGAAGGTCTGTAGCTCTTCTTGCTATCTTCACTCTAAATTTTTTGAGTAAAATGATTTCACTCCATGTATCCCCCCATATAGGGAAATGATTTTAGATTTTAGACATTTGTGGTTTATATATTTTGACTTCGTTACCGGAGAACCCACAGTAAAAACCAATTTTCCTCAACGTTTCAAATCCCAACCGGGATCCATCATCAAGACTTCTCGAATGTTGATAGTAACAGAGCTCAAGTGAGAGGAATTAGGGAATGAGATTATTGTCATGACAAATTTTAAGAAAATGAAGGTCTGCAACTCTGCTTGCTATCTCCACTCTAAATTTTTTGAGTAAAATGATTTCAATCCATGAATTCCCTCCATATAGGGAAATGATTCTAGATTTTAGACATCTGTGGTTTATATCTTTTGACTTAGTCACTAGAGAACCCATAGTAAAAACAATTTTGGTTCAATGTTTCATATCCCAAAAGGGATCCATCATAAGGACTTCTTGAATGTTGATAGTAGAAGAGATTAACTAAGAGAAATGAGGGAATGAGATTATTGTCACGACAGTTTCTAAGAAAATGAAGGTCTGCAGCTCTTCTTGTCATCTTCACTCTAAAGTTTTAGAGTAAATTGATTTCACTCCATCTATCCCCTCCGTATGGGGAAATGATTTTGGATTTTAAACATCTACGGTTTATATCTTTTGACTTAGTTACCAGAGAACCCATAGTAAAAACCATTTTTCGTCAACATTTCAATTTCCAACAGGGATCCATCATCAGGATTTCTTGAATGTTGATAGTAGAAGAGCTTAACTGAGAGAAATGAGGGAATGAGATTATTGTCACGATAGTTTTTAAGAAAATGAAGGTTGGCAACTCTTCTTGCTATCTTCACTCCAAATGTTTCGAGGAAAATGATTTGACTGTATGTATCCCCTCCATATAGGGAAATGATTCTGGATTTTAGACATCTGTGGTTTATTAATTTTGACTTAGTTACCAGAGAACCCACAGTAAAAACGATTTTTTGTCAACGTTTCAAAGCCCAACAAGGATCCATCATCAGGACCTCTTGAATGTTGATAGTAGAAGAGCTTAACTAAGAGAAATGAGGGAATGAGATTATTGTCATGATAGTTTTTAAGAAAATTACGGTCTACATCTCTTCTTGCTATCTTCACTCTAAATTTTTTGAGTAAAATGATTTAACTCCATGCATCCCCTCCATATAGGGAAATGATTATGGATTTTAGACATTTGTGGTTTATATCTTTTGACTTAGTTTCCAGAGAATCCATAGTAAAAACCATTTTTCATCAACGTTTCAAATCCCAACAGGGATCCATCATCAAGACTTCTTGAATGTTGATAGTAGAAGAGCTTAACTGAGAGAAATGAGGGAATGAGATTATTATTACGATAGTTTCTAAGAAAATGAAGGTCTACAGCTTTTCTTGCTATCTTCACTCTAAAGTTTTCGAGTAAAATGATTTCACTCCATGTATCTCCTCCGTATGGTGAAATGATTCTGGATTTTAGACATCTGCAGTTTATATCTTTTGATTTAGTTACCAGAGAACTCACAATAAAAACCATTTTTTGTCAATGTTTCAAATCCTAACAGGGATACATCTTCATCACTTCTTGAATGTTGATAGTAGAAGAGCTTAATTGACAGAAATGAGGGAATGAGATTATTGTCATGATAATTTTTAAGATAATGAAGTTCTGCAGCTCTTCTTCCTATCTTCACTCCAAAATTTTCGAGTAAAATGATTTCACTCTATGTATCCCCTCCATATAAGGAATTGCTTCTGGATTTTAAACATTTTTTATTTATATATTTTAACTTAGTTACCAGACAACCCACAGTAAAAACCCTTTTTCATCAACATTTCAAATGCCAACAGGGATCCATCATTAGGACTTATTGAATGTTGATAGTAGAAGAGCTTAACTGAGAGAAATGAGGGAATGAGATTATTGTCACGACAGTTTTTAAGAAAATGAATGTCTGCAGCTCTTCTTGCTATCTTCACTCTAAATTTTTCAAGTAAAATGATTTCAATCCATGTATGCCCTCTGTATAGGGAAATGATTCTAGATTTTAGACATTTGTGGTTTATATCTTTTGACTTAGTTATCGGAGAACCCACAGTAAAAACCAAATTTCATCAACATTTCAAATCCCAACAGGGATCCATCATTTGCACTTCTTGAATGTTGATAGTAGAAGATCTTAACTGAGAGAAATGAGCGAATGAGATTATTATCATGACAGTTTTTAAGAAAATGAAGGTCTGCAACTCTTCTTTCTAGCTTCACTCTAAATTTTTCGAGTAAAATGATTTCACTCCATGTATCCCCTCTATATAGGGAAATGATTCTAGATTTTAGACATCTGTGGTTTATATCTTTTGACTTAGTTATTAGAGAACCCACAATAAAAACCGTTTTTGTCAATGTTTCAAATCCCAACAGGGATCCATCATCAGGAAACTCCTTAGAAGGAAGAAATTATTGAGAATATAAGTGACGATGTAATAAGAACAACTCCCACTACTCCTTTAGTAGAAAAAACCCCTATAACCTTACAAAAACCTCCTATTCCGAGGAGACTACAAATATATAAAGGTGTAGAGAAACAATTATTTTTGCCAAATTATGACATACTAGACATGTTAAAGAAGGTTTGGATTAAAATCTTTTTGAAAGAAAATTATTCTCCAATTCTTGAAAAAAATAAAGGATTTGTGTACTAGAAAATATGCTACAAAAAAATATATATATCTTCAAATCATTGGAAAAATCACATAACTTATGATGGGAAAAACTACAATTGAAAAATATTTAGATGTATGAAGTCCATCGTAAATGTTCGCATCAATATTATTTAAATCCCAAACACATTAATCAATTTAGGTGTAACAATAAATTTTATGACGAAGAACACTATGGACGAATAACAATTAACTAATTCTCATTATACTCCTACAATATTATATTTAGCCGATAGGTCTACTATCAAACTAGAGGTTATATTAGAATATGTACTTGTATGCTAATATTCATTGGAATATCTGATAGATTTCATGATATTAACACTGAAAACCAATCTTGGATGTCATCCACTTACACTAGGTAAGCCTTGGTTAGCCACACCCAATACATTTATTAGTTGTAGATTTAGTGACATGATCATTTCTAATGGAAATTCAATGAGAAATCTTACAATATATCTTCTGGCAACAGAAATAATTAATTAGGAAATGAAGAATGGATTAATGGTGATGAAAAATAAGAATACGAAGTCATTCAACCATTTTTCACTATCTGATAAGCAATGATAATTAAACAAAATGATGAAGAAAATCAATTAATGAATATTATGAATAATTGTGATTTTTCTCAATATTTTAAACAAAATTATTGTGTGGATACATTAGAGAAATTAAAAAAAAAAAAAATGTAGTATTGAAGGCTTTTTATCACAACAATCAAAGGTATCGTTAAATTCAATGGAGAAATCTCACAATTCCTTTGTAGCAATTCCTCTAGTAAGAACATTGAATATGAATAACACTTTGTAAGAGTTAAAATAAAATAAAATCAATTAATATGTTGCAAAATAATTCCTTTGCATTTTCATGGGAATATACATACATGAAAGGAATCGATCCAAACATATTCCAAGTCTATAAAGGAAACCTTAAAGAAGGATGAATACTCATTTGATAGAAATTGTTAAAGAATAATTACAAAAATTACTCAATGTAAGGTTTATCAATCCAATTTCATATAGCAAGTGGGTTTCACCATTAATTATAGTGCCCAAAAATAATGGAATGTGGAAGGTTTGTAGATATTACAGGGGACTAAATAAGCAACTTTGAAAGATCATTTTACTTTACCTTTCATTGATCAAGTTTTAGATACACTAGTAGGTATACAATATTTTAATTTTCTTGATGGATTCAATTGTTATAATCAAATCTAGATAACACCAAAAGACAAATATAATACACCATTCACATGTCCTTGGGGTATGTATGATTATGAATTACTTATAGAGGACTTCCTTTTAGATTATGTAATGCTCTTGCTACATTTCAAAGGGAAGTATTGGGTATTGTTTCTGACTTTATCCATGATTGTGTAGAGGTATATATGGATGGTTTTATTATTTATGGAAAAATGTTTGAGGAAGCTTTAAAAAAAACCTTGTTAGATGTCGAAAATATAATCTTTCATTGAGTAATGAAAAATGTTTCATGATGTTTAATGAAGGAATTGTTTTGGGGCATCATGTTTTAGGTTCTAGAATCAACGTGGATTTAGCTAAAGTTGAATTCAATTCCAAAATTTTTATACCTAAATGTCAAAATGATGTAAATTTTTTTTGGCATTTACAGGTTGTTATAGAAGGTTTATATAAAACTTCACAAAAATTTCTTCGAGGCATTTTAAATTACTCACAAAAGAGTGTGAATGTCATTGGGATTTTGCATATAAGTTAGCTTGTGATTCATTGACATTGAAAATATCTAAATCACCTATTCTAAGAGGGCCAAATTGGTCTCTCTCATTTCAAATTTCTACTGATGCTTCAAACATAGCTTTATGCAGTGTACTTTGACAAAAATATCTAACTCCTTATGAAATTTATTATACAAACAATAATTTAACTCCTACAAAGTTGAATTACATAGTCACTCAAAAGGACTTCTTAGAAGTTTTTCATGTTATCAATAAGTTTAGACATTATAGTACTATATATGAGACTTGTATTCACACTAATTGTTTTTCTACTAGATATATTATGAATAAACCAATAACTTATAGTAGAATCACTTGATGGATTTTATTACCACGTGAATTTAATACTATCATTTTGGATAGGCCAGGAAAGAAAAACACAATTGTTGATTTCCTTTCCAAGATGCAAAATGATAACATTATAATCCCCGTAGAAGATACTTTTCTTGATGAACATTTTTTGCAATATCTACTAAATCTTCTTAGTTTTCAGATATTGCTAATCATTTGGTTACAAGAAAGGTTCATCAACTATCAACCAAAGACAAATAGCCATCAAATTTAGTGCATTATATCCTTGGATAGAGGGAGAATGATATAGAACAAGAGTATATTTAATCATTAGAATATTTGTTCAATAAAATCAGGTATGGAAGATCCTTAAAGCATGTCATAGTGAATCTTGTGGAGGAAATTTTACCGATAAATGAATTTCATACAAATTCATTCTTTTGGGATATTATTGGTCTTCCCTATTTAAGGATGCGAAGGAATATGTCAAGAGATGTGACATTTGTCAAAGGATGGGGAAACCTATTCAATTAGATGAGATGCCCCTACAACCATAGGCACTAATATATCCTTTTGAGAAATGGGCTCTAGATAGTGTTGGTCTAATTAATCCTACATCCAAGAAAAATAGGTACATTCTTGTCTACACTAATTATGTTACTAAATGGTATATGATAAGCCATTAAATTTTTCTACTGGAAATAAAGTTGTTACATTTATTTTTGAGGATATTATTACTCATTTTGGTGTCCCAAGAGAAATTGTAACCGAAGAAGGTGTGCAATTCACATCTCATATTGTTTAGAATATCATGGAGTAGTGAAAAATTAGACATCATAAATGGATTCCATATCATCCACAAGCCAATGTAAAAGTGGAATTGACAAATAAAGTTTTTGAAGCGATATTGACCAAGATTGTACACCTACACTGAAAATAATGGCAAAAATATTTCCAGAAGGACTCTGGGCATATCAAGACACATGGAGAAATACCACTAGACATACTCCTTACGAAATTGTCTATGGAAAATAAGGTACAATTCCTATTGAATTTCAAGTGGAGACATATAGGTCAACAAAACAATTGGGGCTAGATCTCTTTGAAGACCAAACACAAAGATTAAAATAGCTCAACAAGTTAGATGAAATCAAATAGGATGTCATTCAAAGGCAAGGATAATCTTGCAATGAAGGATAGGATGAAACAACATATTTATAAAGGTAAAAAATTTCAAACTAGGTGAGAAAACCCTTCTCTTTGATTCGAAATTTAAATAATTTCAAGGGAAATTCCAAACAAGGTTATGCCCTTATGAGGTAGAAGCAATTTTTTACAATTAAATAGTAAGAATCAAGACTATTGATTGTGAAATAATTACTTTTCTTGTTAATGTACACATGTTAAAACTCTATCAAAATCCCTTAAAAAGAGAAGAGTTCGTTCAAAATTTGTAGAAAATTATTGAGTTTAAATTTATGGAAAAAGGACCATTCTCCTGCACTATCCAATTCCATTTGACTTCTTTCCTATTGAAAAAAAAGGAAAAATAAAATAAAATGTAAAGTTATCAGAACTAGCATTGTTTGCATAATTATATAAGAAATTTTAGTTGAAAACAAAGATTATTGATAGCATGGATTTCCCTCTTCTCCTTTGCCAAATGTGAATATTTTCATTCCAAACCAATTAGTTTGATGATTTTTTTGTCTTTTTAAATAACAAGATAATTGTCAACATCATTAGGAAGCCTTCTTTAAATATACTTTGAGCAAAGTTTTAAACATAAAAAATATGTAGCTAGAAAAAAATTCAGTAGTTGACTTGTTCTATTAGTAGTAGATAAATTATTGTGTTTAGTCCAACAAGAAATCAAAGTAGCAAATATGAGGTAATCTCATGGGTAACATAATTCATACTGGTCAATTTTAATAAATTTAAAACTATGGACCTAGGATATATGGACTTATCGATTATGTTAGTGATGATTAAGAAAGAGGCCTAGTTTAAATAAACTTCATATTAAATTAATGGTGGCACAATCAATTCATACCCTCTATCGAACTATTCCTCAAACTAATATTTTTGTCCCGCTAAAAAAAAATTGGAAGGCATGAATTGAAATCCCTTATAGAATCTATGAGATTTTATTAAGTAGTTATACGATTATTGTGTGGACAGTCCTATTTTTATTTGTGACCTCCATACAATCATATCATTATTCCCCGTTCTTGACCATTCCTCCCAAATCCATTGTTAATATCTCACTACCATCCATAACCTTCCTTATAGAAACCACCTTGAGGTGTGTTCTAAGGCATGAAACTTACAACGTAAACAAGGACCAATCCTTGGACATAATTGTGAGGATGCTAAGAGGATATTTGTAGAGGAACTTTTGAACTATATGGGATGTTCAAATCAACATGAGAGGTTGGTGTCTAAGGCATTAAATGAGGGTACAAAGATTTATGTTTTTAAAGATATTGATTTGTGTATGTTTGTAAGTTTCAAAAGCAATGAAGAAGGACAACCATCTGAACTTATCATCAAGATTGATGAAGATGATAGAAATATGCTTTGAGAAAGCATAACTAAACAACAAAATCAAAATTTGGTTACCATAGGAGATGAAGCAGAATTGTCTATTAAATACAATAAGAGTGAATATCATGTACAATTAATAAATGAAACTGTTGGTATTCTATGCAAGAACTTGTTGGTGAAGAAAACATGACATAATTATCTAGTGGATACAATCAAAGGAAAGATAAAAAGTCCAAATGCAATGAATGAGAGACATGAAGAATATTTAGAACTACTAGAAATGTTTCTAAAAGATTGTGAGATAGAAATGGAAATTATAGCCAAAGAAAAGATATGTTCACACATGCCTAGAAGTGAAAATGTGTTTACAATATTTAAGAAAGTTGAGGTAAATTTTAATTTACAATTTAATTAGGAAAATGCAAATATAAAAAATATTGATGAAGATGAAGAGATAATTAGAGAAAAACTATTTATTAGATTTGGCACAAGACCTTAGGTTAAACATTAAAATTTAATATTGAAGGCTTTTGATGAAGAAATGTAGTTTTTAGAGGAATGACTAGCAAGGGGCATAGGTGAAGAAAACCATAGAGGGTTTCTAGACATAGCTGAAGAGGAGTAGATCAAAGTCCCATACAGAAGTCACATAAATGAAGAGGAAATGAAACAAATCATGGACAACAACAAGAATAATTTTCAGTGAAGGAAAGGAAAACTAATCTAAAAAAGTATATCTAAGATGAAATGTGAAATCAAAATGGAGAATTATAAAGATGACAATTGTAATTTTGTTGTAGAAGATAGTGGAGAAGAAATTATAAATGTCTTAAGCATCTGTTGGAAGATGTACATCGAAGTAGAGTGGGATAAGAGTTATGATACTATTATGTAAGAGAAGATCAAGTCACAAGTGGGAAACATTTGTAAAGAGAAGGATGAGTTGGATATTGAGATAAATGAGCTATGGGAACTTATGACGAAGAATCCCAAAAGAAGATACCATGAAAGGAAGCAGAAAGTCAGTAATAATGTCGAGTTAACTGTGGAATATTTTGAAGGAAGAACATATGGAAACCTATAGAACTGTTGATTTATGTACCTTGGGAGGTACTCCTTCACCCTAGGGTACAGGGTTTGGTAGAAGTTTGACCCACGTGGGATTTGCAGGAAAGTGTACCCAAGTAGTGGGGTTTGCACCCAAAGTTGTGGGCATGAAACCAAGCGTTATTTTTTATTATATAGTTATTAAGGGCATGTGGGGAACCCTTACGGAGCTAATGAGCACCTAAGGTATTGATGACATGGCATTGGTTGGATGCGAATACTTTTTGTCTTTTGTTTGATGGAGGTTAAAAGATTTGTTGAGGTCGGCTTGGAGTTAAGTCATCATGACCCTTAGTGGTTAAGGGAAACACACCAAGACCTTTATAAATAGAAGGCAAGTGAGTTCATTCAAACTATCCATTCAAGTGCAATCAACTAAGTGGAAAGACAATTTGAGGTATTCACAGTCCCGAGAAGCCCTAGCGGAGTTGGAGAGAACATCTAAGTTTGAGGTCTTTGTCTTATATTCTGGTCTAGGACAAGTGGAACTATTGGCCAGGTTCTTGAGGAGGATTTATGGGAATAAGAAGAAGCACAAATCTCTATGATATTGGCCACTATATTATTGTCTCTTTGTAGAGGGACGTGACCCTTGTCACACGTGCTAAGGAGGGTTGTAATGTGCAAGAGAAAGGGTCACAAATAATCAAGGAGCAATGTTACATGTTTAGGGTTTAGAAAGTATGGTTTGTGTCAATTCAAAGTTACAAGTTTAACATATATCATTCAATGTTTGATATTAATAGCTTTTACACTGTATGATTCATTTTTTCAATATTTTGACTTGTGTTATAAAAAATTAGTTTGGTAGCATATATATATATATTACTATTATTATTATTATTTCTAAGAATTTGTAATTGAACCACATTTATATTAATGTGGTACCAATACCACTATTACTATAATTTTTCTAGGTAAATCCATAGTGATCCTCACATATAACAAGGGAGTTTACAAAGATCATTTCAAATAAGTCGAACTGAACAGCCTTAAAGCAAGTAGTTTAAAGATGCGACGAATAAGAATTTTTGGAAATTTGAGTTACTAGTGTAAGATTAAGATTTTTTAGTATTTGGTGGTGCTGAATCTATTTCCGCTATAAAAAAAACTTATTAATTAAAACACTCCCACACAATAATATTAAATAAATAGACCAAATTCCAACCAGAAATGATGGAGCAAAAGTGTATGCTCACTAGACAACGGATTTTTGGGAAACTGGTCAAATTTGGACGGCAAGGTCCCTGAACGAGCTCTCAGAAGTGCGATGCCCTAACAGACACTCCCAATATAATAATTCTAAATAAGAACATTACGACGAACCATGTGGGCCACTTTATTGAAATAATTAGTACAAAATGCGAAGCGGATTGAAATGATTTTAGTCCATGTAGGGGACTTATTAAATTGAAGCACATGGGCTACACGTGGGCTACATGTTGGTCCACAAACGAGACTTCACTGAAAGGATTGGCGTTTGTTAATCTATGGATATTTTAGTCGAGATGCGTTCGTCTTCATGATGGTGACCTATGATTGAAATATTGAGATGCCATTGTTGTCCAAAGAGGCGGCTCTATGCTGCCCATCCGTTCAAATCGCTGAAGAAGCTCTATATATATGGAAAGGCCACAGCTGGGTTGAACAACATAGCTATTTTATCATAGCGTGAAGAAATATTGGCGCTCCCTTCTATCTCATTAGTTGTACCATGGCTTCCGTAAATCAATCCCAAATCCCTAGCAAATCTGTGAGTGTGAGTTTATTTGATGACGATGGACTGCAAAGACACAAAGGCGATTATCGTTCCAATCTCTGGGACGATGATTTCATCCAGTCCCTCTCGACCCCTTATGGGGTGGGTAACTAAATTCAACTTCATTAATAGAATTTATTTTTCTTTAGATTCAATCCATCGAATTACTATAGATTCTGATCCAATTGTGTCCAGGCACCTTCTTACCACGAAAGGGCTGAGAGACTTGTTGGGGAAGTAAAGGAGATGTTCAATTTAGTTACAGTCACTCCTCTGAATGATCACATTCAAGGACTTTCGATGGTCTATAGTGTTGAACGTTTGGGAATCGATGGGCATTTCAAAAATGAGATAAAATCGGTGTTAGATCATATTTTTAGGTCAGTCAATGTAACCTTGTCATCATTATTTATTAGCTTTATATATGGAATGTTGCAAATCATTATAACAATAAATTATTTTTTCGTCCAGTTATTGGGGGCGAGAAAGGGATTGGATGTGGGAGAGAGAGTGATGTTATTGATCTCAACTCAACTGCCTTGGGGTTTCGAACTCTTAGACTACAAGGGTACCCGGTCTCTTCAGGTAAAATATATCCACATTTTATTAGTAAATAGCTTGTTTAAGCAGTTGAAAGCAATTTTATATAATTTTTGGGCCTCTCTTACAGATTTTTTTTCCAGTAAGAAAAAAAAGATGTATTTGTATTATAATGAGCATATTTACATACTGAAGAGAGATATGTATAGACAGCAAAAAAAGAGAAACATTGTGTGGAAACACAGCAGGCTAGTAAACCAAAAACATTGCACGGAGGCATGCATGTTGAAATATGAAGGAAATGTGAGCAGGGGATCTCCACCCAAGGATATCAGGATGCTTTCTAGGTCTATATAGATAGTAACCAATCCCACCAGTAGAGACATATCAGAAACATAGTAAAGAAACCATCCTTCCGCAAAAAAGGTAGGAAAGGATGAGCAAAATGAGTTTTCCAGACAAATACCAAAAAAATATGGATTAAGTACTCGGCAAAGAGAAATATTCTATCTAATATTTCGTTGGTCTCGTTTGAATCTCCATTTTCCATATACCAAGCTGGCTCGTTAGTCCTTTCTTTGACAGGATATCAGCACGCTGGTTTTGAGTTCTATGCACATGACTGACAGAGAAGTGCTTTATCCTGTTCCATAATGCATCTATCGTGTTCATCCACCTTGTTAACATGGGATTATTTATGGATAATTCCTTTTTGGCATGCTCAATAATGATTTTTGAGTCTCCATAAATATGAAGATTCTGAATGTTAAGAAAAGTGCCAAAATGAAGAAGACCAGTCAAAGCCATAACTTCAGCCTTATTATTTGTACCCGATCCTGCACTCCAGAAAATGGAGATTTGTTGTTTTTCATTCATTTCTATGTGAATACCACAAGCACATATACCCTGCTGTGCTGTCGCATCAAAGAAAGCCCGCGGGAAGTCCATCTGAATTCTCCCGAGATCCATCAAATTCTTGCTTTCATGCCAAGACATCTTTAATGGGAGGGAGGAATGAATAGAAATAATCTTCTCAAGTACAATCTTATTTCCTTTTCCATATTGGAATACTAAACAATTCCTCCACTTCCATACTGTCCATAGAAGAAGTTGAGGGATGGATCTTAATATTGTTTTCTGAGAACTCCACCAAAACAAAACATCTTGCATAGATGACTGAGACACCAAACTGAAGCCAAAGCAACGAGCAAGATCCGTCTGTAACTGTAGATTGAAGCTACATTTAAGGAACATATGAACATTACTTTCTTCTTCCTATTTGCACATTAAGCATATACCAGGGCTTCTCTTTTGAAGATTCTTCCAGGTCAGGTTTTTATTGTGAAAAACGAGCTAGGAGAAATGTATCATTTTATAAGGAGCTCCAGTTTTCCACATTGACAATGGAAAAATCATTTGAAAAGGAGAGGGAATTTCTTTAACTAATTTATAGTAAATGTCCTTTACTTGAACTTTAGTCCCTTTTCTTTTTCGCCTCCAAGCAAGGGAGTCATTTTCTTCCATTCTACAAACTCCAGAGAATTCCATGATCATCATCATACTATTCCATTGATGAATTAATTCTCCTCTTAATCCCAAGTCTATTGGCTCCTTCCAAATAGGAACAGTCCCCATCCTGCAATAATCTGATTCGATGTGAAAAAGCCCCTTCTGTGGAGAACATTTATGATCCTATGGGGAATAATTAGATTTTCTCCTGTACCCATAATATGATCAAAATGTATATAAACACTTCTACCATTTTAGAAATTCTAAGAGAGATTTTTTAGAAAGATAGACTCAATTTTCTGGAAACTCAGCCATATAGCAGATCCTTGTGAATAACCAATAGTCCCTTTTTTGTACCAATATATCAAATCTTTGTTCCCCATGTATTTCCTCGTTAAAGTTGTACTCCATAAACTATCCCCACTCATGCCTCTCCATAATGATTTACTTAGAAGAGCTTTACCAAAAGTTCTTAAATCCATAATACCCCATGCACCCAAATCTTTTGGATGATATATTCTGTCATCTTTACTGCCTACCCATATAAAATTTTCCATCAAATTGTTTAACATGTTAATGATCTTTGTAGGAATATGGTATAGATGGGCCCAATAGACCATCATCTGCGCTAGCACCAACAGAGTCAAAACCACCCTTCCTGCCATAGAAAGACACTTGAATTTCCACCCGGCTATTCTTTAAGGAAATAGTCTATGATCCACATCCAATCAGATTTTTTATAACGTGCTGGTTTTAGATGAAACCCAAGATATTTAACACCATCTTTGATGGACTTCACCTTTATGTTAAACAGACCCTCCAGATATTCCTTTAAATCCATATCTCCATCATCAAAATAGAAAAAGGATTTTCCTTCGTTTATTAAGATTCCATATGCTCTTTGGAAAATTTCTAGAATGTTATGTATGCTTTTCGATGTAAGCCTACAGAGTTTCCCCAAAATCATGATATCATCTACAAATAAGTTATGCGAGATATTGATACCCCTATAGATCATCAAAGGTATGCATTGATTTTCCATTACAACCCTTCTAATTTGTAAACTCAATGAGTCCATAACAAGAATGAAAAATAGAGGAGATAGGGAGCATCCCTGTCTGAGGCCTCTTTCTGCCAGAACATGTTTAGTTGGAAGGCCGTTGATAAGGACAACAAATTTGAAATTTTCCACACATGCCATAATCCAGCTTACACCCTCATTGCAAAGCACTATTTTACATAAAATGCAACTGAGAAAACCCCAATCAAGGCTATCATAGGCTTCTTTTAGATCTAATTGTAGGATAGTTGCATCCAGCTTCTTAGTATGCACTGAGTGTAAGCTCTACTGCGCATTAGCCACAACCTCAATGATGTTCCTATTGTGGAGAAAACCATGTTGTTTCGGTGAGATGAAAATTGACAAAATATCACGGATTCTATTTGCTATAACCTTGGAGATGATTTTCTAAATTATATTACAGAGAGAAATAGGTCTAAATTCCATAAAAACAGATGCTCTTTCTTCTTAGGGATGAGAGAAATATATGTGGAGGAAATATGATGGTGAATACTGTCCTTCTGTCTCGACTCCTCCACTATGGTGAGAAGATCTTTTTTGATCAAATCAAAAAAATGTATGAAGAACTCAATAGACCACCCATCTGGTCCTGGGCTTTTATCGTTTTTGAAAGACTTCATAACTGCTAGTAGTTCCTCTTCAAAAATAGGCTGCAATAATTCATTATTTTTCCATTCACCAAACATAGTAGGATAGAGATCAATTCCCCTTAGGATGTCCTCCATACTACATAACCCATTTCTTTTATAAGAATTTTCAAAATGAGCCTACGCCTCCTTTGAAATATCCTCCTGAGAGACCAGCAAAACACCCCCCTCACTTTTGATCTCCCATACCGAGTTTGTGTCCCTCTTACAATTTGCATATCTATGATAAAATTTTGTATTTTTATCACCTTCCTTTAGCCATAGTTCTCTACTCTTTAACCTCCACAAAGCTTCTTCAATAGCTAGCAATTTATATCTTCTTTTTTCTAGCTCCCTTATATGACTACGAACCTAAAGAGAGATATTATTTTATTTTTTTAGGATCTCAACTACCGAATCCAATTCCTTTTGAATCTATCTCAAAGCTGTCCTATTATATTTTTTCTTATTATCGTGCCATGATTTCACCTTTTCCTTTAGAACACAAAGATTTTTTTACCATATCATTAAATTCCTCATCTTCTAACCAGACTCTATTAAATTTGAACAAAGCTCCCTTCTTGAACTTTCTTTTTCCCCATCGTAGAGAGATAGTCTTATGGTCAGATAGATAGCAATTAATAATGTTGGAGAATGACATTCCCAAATGGTCCATTAATTTGTCTTTTATCATGAATCTATCTAGCCTTTTAGCAAGGTAGGAGCTTCCGATCCTGCCATTATCCCTTGTCAGGCCCATACTTTGTGGATAAACAACGATCATGTTTTGTTGGACAAAAGCCCCATTGATAAGGCTAGATAAAGGATCAATCTTTTTAGCCCTCTCCCAAACCTCCTCACTAGATAGGGTACAATTCAAGCCACCCCCAATAAGAAGAGAGTCAATTTCCAAAATTTCAGATGATAAGAATTGATTCCAAAAAGGAAAATGATCCTTGTAGGGAGCATGAACATTTAGAATATGAGTGGAGCCTGCTAAACCCTGGAACTTTGCCAAAAGAAGGATACCAGGAAAACATTAAAAAGCCCTTGCCAATATCTATTTAGGATTCCATAAAATTGCTAATCCCCTCGATAATCCATTTTCATTAGTTGCAACTATATGCCATGAGGGGAACATACACCTGAAATATCTAATAGTATCAAAAGCAGCATGCATCGATTCCTGAATGAGAATGATATTGGATTGGGATGATAGAAATAAGTCCTTCAGGGCAACAAATTTGAGGTCCGCCCCAAGACCCCTAATATTCATTGATATAATATGCATCATGATGGACCAGCGTCGATCTGTCTTGCTCCAAGGGGCCCTATTTCAGATAGGTCAATAATGGGGATGTCAATCAATGAGTGGTCCATGTTAGAAATTTCCTTCCTCCCACGAAAGTGGTGAGTGCCTCTATTCTGCTTCTTTCTTACTGTAATATTGTTTTGCCAAATTAAGACTGATGTGGGGAGAAGAGGCCGAACCAGGTTTATGGATTGTGAGAAGGCAAAGTTCCAGGGATTTATTCTTCACAAGAAGATCCAGATCACTTCCTACAGAATTTGTAGGAGAGACAACTGGAGAATTTGGGGGAGTCACTGAAATACATGGCTCTTTCCCTTTTGGATCTTATGGAATTTCTGAAAGATATGGGCCCTTCCTTTTTGATGTATGGTTGACTGGGGAAGGGGTGGATGATGGAACATATGTTATGTGGGATGAGGAGGGGAAATTTTCCATGGGATGAGGACATGGGGTGGGTTGAGGGACTTCATGACATGAAAATGGTTCCGGAGGATATGACAGATTAATAGGATTCTTCTCTTTCCCATATGAAGGGAATGATTTACTATAAGATTGTGAAATAGAGGGAGGGAATTTTGGAGATGGACCACCAGCCCTCACTAATGAAGATCTAAGAGGAGAAGATGATTTGAACATACTTGAGGTGGAAGACCTCCAGTACGATTTCCTTTTTTCCCCTGCAGCTTCCCTCTCCTTTCCATTGAAAAAATTTGACTGACCTTTTGTTCGAAATTCCTTTCCTTTATATCTAACTCGCTTCTTGAATGGGAAATTCTCCTTCAAGTGTCCAGTTTTATGACATGATGAGCATCTAAATGGAACCCCCCAAAAATCAAGTCTCTGACAAACATTTAAATCCCCCCAAAGTTGGTCTATATGGTCAAGAAAACCCCCACGGTATTCTTTCTCTATAAGTATCCATGCTACCCTCTTGTCTTTTGCCCCCAGACTTCGGGTCCACATAGACAAATTTTCCTATCATATTCTCAATGTCAGTCAAAGTCTCCTTTTGCCATAATTCAATTGGTAAACCAGAAACTTTAACCCATATCAGGTTGTTAGTTGGAGCGTTTTTAAGAGGATTATAACCTAATCCGATAATAGTAGGAATATATCCCAGAAGGGATTTCCATCTTTTCCCTAGCCAGGATCGTATCTATTCACGTTCCATGTCCGGGATATACCATCGGCCTACAAGTGCTCTTTTTTGAACGCTTTTGATTTGGTCAGACAGAAAGAAACTATCGAGCTTACATGCCAGGGGAGGAGAGGTGGTCTTAATAGGATGATGCTTCTACGCTCGACGAGGAATATCATATTGGCCACCCTTGAGTTCACATGCCACCGGGGAGGTTGGTGAAATAATCGATTTGGCTAAAATCCATTGCCATCCCACATGGTGGTGAAAATCATCGTGAGTTTTTTCCGCTTCAATGTTGGTTGCACTAATGCTAACGAGGCTGACACATCGAACAAAAGCTCCATGTCTACCATGGGATGATAGAATATACGACAACAATACAAGCTATTACGTCATGTACTATGGGGTGGAAAATTATACACAAAAAACAAGAGAGAATTGAAAGGCAAGTACTATTAACTTATCAGGAAAAAACATTCGAAAGATATTGGATAGATCTTTTAGAAAGGGGAAACTAACAAATCTCAGAGATATGTTATCAAAAGGACACCCTAAAAAGGGTAAAGGTCAATCGGATAGTACACTATCTGACCATTAGACCTATGTTCCTTAAATGCAGCTCTGCTTATGTCGATTCAGGGAGATATATCTTTAAATTACGATCGTGGGGAAAGCATGCCACCCAGCCGAGTGTCCTGTTAATCTTGTTCAAGACCATGAACCTGCTAAAACCTCCGACCTAAACTACCAGTAAGGAAAGGATTGCCACCGGGAAAGCCTGTAGACCCGACCCTAGCCAGAGAGCCAAGCATCCCAAATCTGAAACAACTTGGAATACAGACCCAAAATATACAACAAATCTACAGACTTACTAGGAAAGAGTTCTAGAGAAGACCAGGAATAAAATGTACATTATAATTTTTAAAAGATATCTAAACAGCAACACAGACATCCATTACATCTACACCACCATCTTCCTATTCTGCAACCAAAACCTTGATAGGGTCGAGATACAAAACAAATTTTTGAAAAGTTTATACAGGGTATTTTATATGACACTGTCTTTTGCTGGAAATTTTAGCCGGGTAATAAGAAATTCTACCAAAAAAAATTAGACATATCACTTCAAAATCATTCAGAATACCCAAAAAAAGAAATACAACAAGGTGTGGAGGAGGGAGCAACTCCAAAACATGAATGTCTATAAGCAATATGTGCATCTAAAACCATAAGAAGGCAGACTTCATACCTCTTTTTATCCCACACGAAGTCCCATAGATGATCAACCCCTGTACTGCTACATCCTCCCGAACTTGAAACAAAACAACTCCAAAACCACTCTCACTAACCCAGAAGCTTTCAGATATTCCGCATATGAAGGAAACATAAGTTTTTTAAAGAAAAGAGAGACCAGATGTATTCCATGAACAGAGGATGGTAAGACTGTTCAGAGAGAGAAACCTCCATCCTGAGGATGGGAATCAAAGAAAAAGACGAGGATCGGAAAAAACAAAAACCTTTAACAGGGAGAAATGCGGAAAAAAGAATAGCTTAAGAATAGCTTTCCGATTTCAGTCTCAGAAACAGACACGTGGAACAGGATCCAAGTGAGTGAAGGAGGATAAACAAACGCGTGTAACAGGATAATCAGCCCTGGCGAATTAATTACTTTGTCATTCACATGCCCGAAGTAATATCATGGCATACGACAGGTATGGTGACCTTCCTGGAAAAGACAGTTCAGATCAGTGTAATGAAGAAAAAAGAGGATTGATTAATGACCACTCGGCTTCAGAACAAAGGAGAAAGACTTAGCCGACACCAATGAGTCCATTTGTCCTTGCAAACAATAAGACCCCTAGGCCACCCATGACAGATGTAATTTCAAAAACACTGGAACAGAAAATGACAAATATGGTGGGGGTCGAGTTCAAGATCCAAAAACTTAGTGCTTCAGTTCATGTGAGAGCTATAGTGTACGCAGGATTCATTTTTATGAGGGGACGCTGCGTGGGTAGAAGAGGAATCGACATTCAATTCACTAACCGAAGCTTCATGGATCGACCAGAGCATAATTCTTGTGCTGCACTGACTAGAGTTTATTTCAACTCCTGAGAGGGTACGTGTATACGATAACTAATAAAACTCCCTCTTATAGATTGCATTTAAAAAATCTCATTATATTTCATTTCAGATGTCTTGAAAGTATTCAAAGATCAAAATGGGGAATTTGCCTGCTCTGCCAATATTCAGATAGAGGGGGAGATCAGAGGCGTTCTCAAATTATTTCGGGCCTCCCTCGTTGCCTTTCCCAGGGAGAATTTTATGGAAGAGGCTGAAATATTCTCTACAACATATTTAAAAGCAGCCCTGAAAACGGTTCCGATTTCTGTTGAAATGATAATTTCAAACTGCAGCAAAAGAAAAAAAATTAAACAGTGACAACAAACTATTTTTCTTTACCTTTGTGATGCGATCTTATCGCATATCGCAAATCCCATACACATCATGTTGCCCTCCACTATGTCTTGTGTTTTCTGGCGATTGCGATGTTGCAATGTGATCCGATCGCAAATCACAAATCGC
The DNA here is from genome assembly GCA_000404065.3 of Pinus taeda. Classification (NCBI taxonomy): domain Eukaryota; kingdom Viridiplantae; phylum Streptophyta; class Pinopsida; order Pinales; family Pinaceae; genus Pinus; species Pinus taeda. Next base: position 25,714 of record APFE031574177.1, on the reverse strand, counting down.
AAATCACATCCATATGTTAACGCTCTGCCCTGTGCCTTACGCAGATTGCGATCCTGCGATGCGATCGAAATCGCAAATCGCACATTTCACCCTCTTCAAATTGATCTCAGCCATCCGATTCAAATCAACAATTGATGTACGGGCCTGCAGCAAATGAACTTGACGTGAAGTGAAAGTTACATTTTGACCGCCGTTTTTGTCAGTAAAACAGTAAATGTAATTTACTATGGGTTGGTAAATGTTGGTAATATTTTAATTTTATTGTTTTTTATTATTCACGGGAGTATGGCATAGTTAATAAGCATTGCTATGTTTTTGTCTTCAGAGAGGTGAGTAAAGAACGTAGTAGCGCGTATGTGAAAAATACATAACAGTGTAAATGTAATTTTCTCTTTGTAATGCATAGCAGTGTAGAAAAAGTTTTTTTTGTTGTTGAAATGAAATATGAAGCAACGTGAATGAAAATATTTTTACACACAGTAGTGTAAATTTTTTTGTGGATAGACAGAGTAATTTTTGTTTGTGTGGAACTGAAGTGTTCCTATTGTAATCCCTTTGTGAGAGGAAGAAGTTTTGTATCAACAGTTGTGAAATCCCTTTGTGTGAGGAAAATGATTTATGTAACAATTGGTTTCCTGTTAATGAATAGAAGTTTTTTTTTTGAGTTGCTGAAACTCTGTCTGCAGCAAAACAATTTTAGTTTTCGCTATGTTAAGATCCTGTGGAAAACAGAACATTGTTCTTTGTTCATTATTTTGTTTGGAATTATCAAAACCTCCCAACATTGGTATCAGAGCTTGTCCAGGCTCTTTGAAGGTGTCAAGGAAGATGAAGGAAGGATTTCTTGCTGGAGAAGCTCAGCAACGTGAAGATTCAGTCAAAAAATCCAAGGTATTTCTCAAGCCAGTTATTTAAATACTTAACTGTATTTTGAAGCATAGTTTATAGTGTAAGAATGGCCGGCACCAACACCAGCACCAGCACTAGCATGGGTATTTGTAATACTCATCTCCCACTATTTAATGGGAAAAACTATGACTATTGGGCAATAACCATGAGAGCCCTGTTTGCCTCACAAGACCTATGGGAATTTGTTGAGGATGGATTTGAAGACCCGACAAATGAAAATGAGTTTAATAACTTAACTCAGGCAGAGAAAGATATGTTGAAGAGCTATAAGAAGAAGGATTCTAAAGCCCTTCTCTTCTTATATCAAGCAATGCATAAGAGTGTGTTTCCAAGGATAGCAGCAGCCAAGACATCCAGAGAAGCATGGCAAACTCTCAAGATAGCCTATCAAGGCATGGAGAAAATGAAGACAACAAAACTACAGTTGCCGAGGAGAGATTTTGAGAATCTCTGTATGAAGGAGTCAAATAATATTGACTCATTCTTCACACAAGTGATTGGTCTGGTCACATAGATAAGATATCATTGAGAGATTCTTGAAGAAACTATTGAAACTATTCTTGGAGAAACTATTGAAAGGCCTACCCTCAAAGTTCGATGTGATTGTCACCACCATAGAAGAGACAAAGGATCTCACAAATTTCTCAGTTGATGAACTACACGCATCACTAATAACACATGAGCAGAGATTGAGTAGAAATGAAAACTCATCTCTAGAGCATGCCTTTAAGACCCAGATGTCTTTTCGAAGAGGAAGAGGTCAAGGCAAAGTTAACAAGAGAGGAAGAGGCAGAAGCCAAAACAGAGGTGGAAGAAACAGTCCAGCAAATGCTCAAGGAAGAGGCAGCAATCCAAATCAGAACCAAGGCCAAGGCAGTAGCCGACAAAGTGGACAACATCATGCTCAAGGACAAAGGTATGAAAAATCCAATGTTCAAAGTTATTATTGTAAAAAATATGGGCATTATGCAAATGAATGTAGGAAGAAGCAACATGATATGAGTAATAAATGTAGTGCAAATTTCACTAGAGAAAATATCAGCCAAGATAATTTGTTGTTAGCTTGTAATATGGCTGAAACAAAGAGTGATGATATATGGTTTTTAGACTCCAGTTATAGTAACCATATGATAGGGAACATAGCCCTGTTTTCTAAGTTAGATCAGAGTGTGAAGTCACAAGTCACACTAGGGACTGATAGTAAAGTTTATGTTATGGGAAAAGGAGAAGTAAATATCCTAACAAAGAATGGTGAAAAGAAAACCATGGCAGATGTTTATTATGTTCCTGGAATGAAGTGTAACCTCTTAAGTATTGGACATCTTGTTCAAAAGGGTTACAATGTTTACTTTGAGAATGATGTATGCACCATCATGGATAGAAAACCCAGCAAACTATGTATTGCTGAAGTGAAAATGACAAGGAATCTCAGGATAAAAGCAGTTTTGAAAGATGAAGTTGAAATTGCAGCAGTTACACAAGAGGCTTTTCAAAGCGAACCAAAGGATGAAAATTGGTTGTGGCACTTGAGATTTGGACATCTCAACTTTGGAGGTCTTAACCTGTTGAGTAGAAAAGGAATGGTAAGAGGATTACCATTGATAGAGAAACCAGAGAGCCTTTGTGAAGGTTGTATCTTGGGAAAACAACACAGAGAAAGTTTTCCATCAGGGAAAATCATAAGGGCAAAAGCACCCTTAGAGATTGTCCACTCGGATTTATGTGGAACGATGCAGACTCCATCACTTGCAGGCAACCTCTATATAGTAACATTCATTGATGATTTCATTAGAAAAACTTGGGTTTATTTCCTGAAGAACAAAAGTGAAGTGTTTGAAAAATTTCGAAATTTCAAAGCACTTGTGGAAAACCAAAGTGGGCAGGATATCAAAGTTCTAAGAACTGATAGAAGAGGTGAGTATATCTCTAAAGAATTTCTATTTTTTTGTAAAGAAAATGGAATTCATAAGCAGTTTACCACAAGGTACACTCCGTAGCAATGTGGTGTTGCTGAAACGAAGAATAGGACAGTCATGGATATGGCGAGGAGCATGTTGAAGGCAAAGCATTTGCCAAATGATTATTGGGTTGAATTTGTACACTGTGCAGCGTACATTTTGAATAGACGCCCTACAAAAGCAATCATGAACAGAGTGCTGGAAGAAGCATGGAGTGGGAGAAAGCAAGGAGAAACCGACATGAAAGTTTTTGGATGTGTGGCTTATCCACACATTCCAGATCAGCTAAGGAAGAAGTTGGACAACAAAGGGGAGAAATGTATTTTCATTGGCTACAGTGAAGAATCCAAATCTTATAGGTTGTATAACCCATCCACCAAGAAGTTCTTTGTGAGTAGATATGTTCAGTTCGTTGAGGAGGAAGCTTGGGATGGAAGCATAGAGAAAACAATGAATGTTAAAAACTATTTGTCTCATAATAAAGATGATGAGGAGATGGTTGAAATACATCCCCAAACAGCAATGCCAACACAAGGGCAGCAAGTGACACCCTTGAGGAGAAATGAAAGTGCTTCTCCAAGCACACCACAAAGAGGAAATTCAAGTGCGTCTTCAAGCACTTGTACACCAAATGAAAGAGGTAAGAAATTTAGAAATTTAAGTGACATTTATGATGAAGGTATGAATTCTTTGTTTGCTTTATATTGTCATGTTGATGACCCTATTCATTTCAAATATGCAATTAAGGATAAGAAATTGATAGAAGCTATGGATGAGGAGATTAATGCCATAGAAAGAAACAAGACATGGAATTGGTTGAACTACCAAAAGGAAAAGAAGTCATTGGAGTCAAATGGGTTTATAAGACCAAGAGTAATGCTGAAGGCAAAATAGAAAGACACACGGAAAGACTTGTTGTCAAAAGATATAAGCAGTAGTATGGGAGAGACTATGAGGAAACTTTTGCACCAGTTGCTACGATGGAAACCGTGAGAGCAGTGCTATCCATAGCAGCGCAAAACAAGTGGAAATTTTACCAAATGGACATGAGGTCAGCATTCCTAAATGGAGTGTTAATGGAAGAGGTTTACATTGAACAACCTCGAGGCTATGAAAAGAAAGACCAAGAGCACAAAGTGTGCATATTGAAGAAAGCTCTTTATGGGTTGAAGCAAGCACCAAGAGCATGGTACAGTAGGATAGATCTCTATCTACTGGAAAATGGATTTGAAAAGTGTGAGGGAGAACCCACCCTCTACATCAAAGAAAAGGATGGTAAAATACTAATTGTTGTGTTATATGTTGATGATGTTATTTTCACAGCTAATGATGATTATCTTATTGAAAATTTCAAAACAATCATGAAAGAGGAATTTGAAATGACTGACATGGGTTTGCTGAGATACTTTTTAGGAATAGAAATAGAACAAAGTGGAAATGGGATTTTTATCTCACAAGAGGAATATGCTAATGAAGTGTTGAAAAGATTTAATATGCAGGACAGCAAAGCAGCAATCACTCCCACAGTAATGGGATTAAAACTCAGCAAAGAGGACAACAACAAGGATTTTGATCCTAGTATGTACAAGAGCATAGTTGGCAGCGTCATGTATTTGACTACAACTAGGCCACATATAATGCATGTTGTTAGTTTAATTTCTAGATTCATGGAGAAGCCAAAAGAAGCACATTGGCAGGAAGCAAAAAGAATTCTGAGGTATGTTAAAGGTACTAAAAGGTTTGGAATTTTATATACTACTTCAGAATGTTCAGATTTAATTGGATACACTGATAGTGATTGGGCTGGAAGTGTAGATGATCGAAAAAGCACATCCAGTTATGTTTTTCACATGGGTTCAGGAGCTATTTCATGGGCTTCTAAAAAACAACCTATTGTAGCATTGTCTATAGCAGAGGCAGAATATGTGGCAGCTACAGCAGCAACATGTCAAGTAGTTTGGATGAGAAGAATGTTAAGGAGTTTATGCCAAGAACAAACAAAAGGAACTGTGATTTTTTGTGACAATAGCTCAGCTATTGCGTTATCTAAGAATTCTGTGTTTCATAAGAGAACAAAGCACATTGACACAAGGTTTCATTACATCAGGGAATTAGTAAGCAATGGAGAAATTGTTTTACAACATTGCAGAACTCAGGAGAAGGTTGCTGATATTATAACCAATCCATTGGGGCAGAAAAAATTTGAATTTTTGAGGAAATGTCTGGGTATGACTGATAACCCAGCGGTTGAAATTAAAGGGGAGCATTTGAAATGATAATTTCAAACTCTCGTGAGTGAGTTTCACTATTGTTTTTAACTAATCATGAGCCTTATTCCAAATTCTGAATATATTAATGATATATTTTTTTAATTTTCATTTTTTATTGTAAGAATGGGTAATTGGTTAGAGTAATTTAGCAGCTTTTATAACAATAAAACTATATCCAATAGCCAATTAATTAGATATTATTTTATGATTTAGCAAAGCCTAAAAACCAGAAAAATTAAGAATACTTATTCTTTAATCCTTATCCTATCGAGCCAAAAATATTTTAATAAGTGATTGGTCTAGTCACAACTTTACTTAAACTGAATCTTAACTTTTAAGTTTTTTTTTTGTTTTTTTGTTTTTGTTTTTTTTTTAAATCTAGGATAATCGGTAACAAGTGAGATTTTTTTTTTTATTTTTTTTTTTTTTAAATCTAGGATAATCAGTAACTAGTGAGAGTTATTCTGAACAGACTTAGGATCACATCTAACTCACTGCCACTATAAACCTAGGCTACGTGCAACCGCCTACAAGCCACACAATAGCAGGAAACTTATGCCTCAACAAGAGGTGAGACATCCCTGCAAGCCACACAATAGCAGGAAACTTATGCCTCAACAAGAGGCGAGACATCTCTGCAAGCCACACAATAGCAGGAAACTTATGCCTCAACAAGAGGCGAGACATCCCTGCAAGCCACACAATAGTAGGAAACTTATGCCTCAACAAGAGGCGAGACATCCGCTATGGGGTCGCCTACTCTTCTAGCCAAGACAGAACATGTCATATATATACTCAATGAGATTTGAACCCTCATCTGGTGGGTTTCACCTAGCGAAACTTACCGTTAAATCCCATATCATTGTATTAAGGGCATCACCTATCAAGAACTTGAATTGTTTCAATAAATTAATCTTAACTTTTAAGTTATTGAAACAATTCAAGTTCTTGATAGGTGATGTCCTTACTCCTTTGGAGGGAAACTTAGAAGACCCTTATAATCTATTTCAAAGTTGGGATCATACTATTAGTGCATGTTACTGGTTCCACCGTGTTAATAGATTGTAATCTTATTTTCCTATATGGGATGGTTTTTATTTACACTTTTTCTAATTTTTCTATGTTTGTAGGGACCTGGCCAATAAAGATCTCTCTGGTAGTCTGGTGCCTCAACTTGGAAACCTTGATCATTTACAATATCTGTAAGTTTGTTCTTTTCAATTTGGCATCTCCATTAGATATTCTTGTTAAGCTATGTCTTTTATTCTTTTTTTTTAATGTTTATTCTTGTTAAGATAAGCCTTTTATTCCTTTTTTAAATATTTATTTTCTTTATATAGAAGAATAAAGAAATGAGAACAGGGTCTTAATTTACTAACATGCTTGATTTCATACTTCATGCACATTATGTTTTTGGTTTGAAACTTATTTCACAATTATTGTCTTTTTAATGAGATTAACATCATAGTGACTTAAATGGAAAACATGGCATGTGTGTTTCAATTCTTGTTAAGTAAATTATTTTTGTCAAATTTGTTGTAACAATATTTATATTCATTATTTTCAACAATATTTACGTTCATTATTTTTATGTGAGAGTAATTATGAATATATATTTTTTTCACTTTATAATATTAATTTTTGTTGTTTCTATATATATTTCCCATCTATTTTCTTACTGTTTCCATCTTTTAAAACAACGCTGAACATTTCAACAACTTGAAAAATTTGCAGAAAATTTTGATTACCATGTCTTTAAAAAATAATGTAGCAATGAGACTTGACTAGCTTGGTACAACAAAGAATGGGAGATTTGTAACAATTATGAGTACAATTTAAAATTAGATGAAACTTCTATAAATAAATATATAAATAAATATTAAAAATCATGTTATACACAATTTAAAAATAAAAACATCATTAAAAAAATAGAAGCACCCGTCAAATTTAACCCCTATTCATTATTGATTAAAAACAATATTTAAAAGATGGAAGAAAACTAGTTTTATCACAGATTACTCAAATAAATACGTATGAGAGATCAACTATTCCAAATAGCATAGCCATATATACCGTACAAAGCCCCTTTTCACCACTTAGCTGGGTGCGTGGGAGATGTTCATGTCAATTAACAAAAACTGAGTTGGTTAGGTATTAAGAAAGGAGTTTAAGTAAGTGGAACGGATGAGTTTTAAGAAACGGGTCAAATTTGGATGGCAAGGCTGCTAAACGAGCTCTCAAAAGTTGGATGCCCTAAAAAAAGACACTTCCAATATAATATTTCTAAATAAGAACATTACGGCGAACAGCTTAGGCCACTTCATTGAAATAATTAGTACAAAATGGGAAGTCGATTCAATCGAAGCACATAGGGGATTTATTCAATCGAAACACAAGGGCTACACGTGGGCTAGCTCTTTCAAAGAAAAGGGACACATAAAACCTAATCCAGATTGAAATGATGTTGGTCCACAAAGGAGACTTGACGAAAGGATTGGGGTTTGTCTGGCTATGGATATTTTAGTCGAGATGCCTTTCTCTTCAGGTTGGCGACTTATTATTGAAATGTTGAGATGCCATTGTTGTCCAAAGAGGCGGCTCTAAGCTGCTGAGGGGTTGCAATCGCAGACGACTCAGAAGCTCTATATATACGGAAAGGCCGCAGCTCTGTTGAACCACATAACTATTTATCATAGCGAAAAGAAATATTGGCGATCTTGTTGGGGATTTTTCCTAGTAAAATTCCAAAAAACAAACAAATATTGACTGAATACAGAGAAATGCTCTGTTTTCTCCTCAGGATCTTTTGTACAGGGAAGAAAATACTATTTCTGAGAACAGAGAATTTTTTTTACACCAATAAAACCTTTATATTCATTAATAAAAAGCATACATATCTCTTCCTCTATCTCAAAGGGATTCACTAAAAACTTTTACTAAAAACAAAATTACTTTGCCTCTGTTACAAATGATTTTTACACTGCTGTGTAAAATCTTCATTCACATTTACTGCTGTAAAAGAGCTTTTACATTTACTACTGTAGAAATAAAAATTCTTACATTGATTTATTGTTGTCAAAAACAATTTTTCATATGCTGTTGTAATACCCAAAAAAAAATTTCATTATGCGTTCCGTGCATGTTTCAAAATCTCCAGCACACAAGCCATTACAAAATTAATTTCTCACGCTGCTACGTATTTCAAAATGTCTTCATTTGAAAATTGATCAGCACTCTGATTTCGCAACCCTGCTCTAGTTTCCCACTGCTGTGGATTAGTTTTTCTCTCTGCTTCCTTGGTTTTCTATTCGCCGCCGCAAACCAAAAATACTTCTCCACCCGTGTGCAATGATAAATAAAAAGTCAACACATTAACAAAACATATTACATACGATTAATACATTCTGTATGAAAAACTTTAAATGTTTTACCTAAAACTGTGACACTTCATTAAATACATTAAATAGAACGTGTGGTAAAAGTAAAAATAATGTCCTGGCAGGTTGGTGAAGATCTTTGTTGACCTGATCTAACGCAATTCGCACACCAAGCTCACACAAACCAAATGAACTTTAGCTTCCGGGGAGTGGGTGGTTTTGTGTCCGTACACTGGACGTGTGGCAGCTAGTCGGGGTGTTTGGAGGCCCTCTGACAAAAACACCTTTTTACCAAAAGTGGTGCGAAATAATTTGTGGTTTTCTGAAGTGGTTTTCTGGAGTTAATGCGGGTAGTTGGAAATTAATATTTCAACACTCCCCTTTAATTTCAACTACTGGGCATTCAGTCATACCCAAATATTTTCTCAAAAACTCAAAGTTTTTCTGATCCAGTGGCTTTGTCAAAATGTCTGCAACCTGTTCCTGAGTCCTGCAATGTTCTAAGGCAATTTCTCCATTTCTCACCAATTCTCTGATGTAATGAAATCTTGTGTCAATATGTTTCGTTCTCTTATGAAATACTGAATTCTTTGATAATGCAATAGCTGAGCTATTGTCACAAAAAATCACTGTTGCTTTTGCCTGCTCTTGGCCTAAGCTCCTCAACATCCTTCTCATCCAAACTGCTTGACATGTTGCTGCTGTAGCTGCCACATATTCAGCCTCTGCTGTAGACAACGCTACAATGGACTGCTTCTTAGAAGCTCATGAAATGGCTCCTGAAGCCATGTGAAAAACATAACCGGAAGTGTTTTTCTGATCATCTACACTTCCAGCCCAATCACTATCAGTGTATCCAACTAAATCTAAATGTTCTGAGACATTATATAAGATGCCAAACCTTTTAGTACCTTTGACATACCTCAGAATTCCTTTTGCTACTTGCCAATGTGCTTCTTTTGGCCTCTCCATGAATCTGGAAATTAAACTAACAGCAAACATTATGTCAAGCCTAGTTGCAGTTAAATACATAAGGCTGCCAACTATACTCTTGTAAAAACTAGGATCAAAATCCTTGCTGTTGTCCTCTTTGCTGAGTTTTAATCCCATCACTGTAGGAGTGATTGCTGCCTTGCACCTTTGCATATTAAATATACCCAATACTTCATTTACATATCTTGCCTGTGAGATAAAAATTCCATTTTCATCTTGATCTACTTCTATTCCTAAGAAGTATCTCAGCAAACCCATGTCAGTCATTTCAAATTCCTCTTTCATGACTGCTTTGAAATTTTCAATGAGGTAGTCATCATTACCTGTAAAAACCACATCATCAACATATAACACAACAATTAGCAATTTACCATCTTTTTCTTTGATGTAGACTGTAGGTTCTCCCTCACACTTGTCAAATCCATTTTCCAGTAGATAGGAATCTATCCTACTGTACCATGCTCTTGGCGCTTGCTTCAACCCATAAAGAGCTTTCTTCAATTTGCACACTTTGTGATCTTCACCTTTCTTCTCATAGCCTAGAGGTTTTTCAATGTAAACCTCTTCCATTAATACTCCATTCAAGAATGCTGACTTCACATCCAATTGGTAAACTTTCCACTTGTTTTGTGCTACTATGGACAGCACTGCTCTCACGGTTTCCATTCTTGCAACCGGTGCGAAAGTTTCCTCATAGTCTCTCCCATACTACTGCTTGTACCCTTTGACAACCAGCCTTGCCTTGTGTCTTTCTATCTTGCCTTCAGCATTGCACTTGGTCTTATAGACCCATTTGACTCCAATGACTTCTTTACCTTTTGGTAACTCAACCAACTCCCATGTCTTGTTTCTTTCTATGGCATTGATCTCCTCATCCATAGCTTCTATCCATTTCTTATCTTTGATTGCATCTTCGAAATGAATAGGGTCATCAACATGACAATACAAAGCAAATAAGAAATTCATTCCTTCATCATCAATGTCACTCAAGTTTCTGAACTTCTTACCTCTTTCATTTGGTGTGCAAGTGCTTGAAGATGCACTTGAATTTCCACTTTGTGGTGTGCTTGGAGAAGCACTTTCATTTCTCCTCAAGGGTGTTCCTTGCTGCCCTTATGTTGGCACTGCTGTTTGGGGATGCATTTCAACCACCTCTTCATCATCTTCATCATGAGACAAATAATTTTTAACATTCACTGTTTTCTCCATGCTTCCATCCCAAGCTTCCTCTTCAATGAACTGAACATCTCAACTCACAAAAAACTTCTTGGTAGATGAGATATACAACCTGTATGTTTTGGATTCCTCACTGTATCCAATGAAAATACATTTCTCCCCTTTGCTATCCAACTTCCTCCTTAGTTGATCTGGAATGTGTGCATAGGCCACACATCCAAAAACTTTCATGTGGGTGACTCCTTGCTTTCTTCCACTCCATGCTTCTTCAGGCACTTTGTTCATCACAGCTTTTGTAGGACACCTGTTCAAAATATATGCTGCATAATTTACAGCTTCAACCCAATACTCATTTTGCAAATGCTTTGCCTTCAACATGCTCCTTGCCATATCCATGATGGTCTTGTTCTTCCTTTCAGCAACTCCATTTTGCTGTGGAGTGTACCTAGCTATGAATTGCTTATGAATTCCATTTTCTATATAAAACTGTAGGAATTCCTTGGAGATATACTCACCTCCTCTGTCAGTTCTCAAAACTTTGATACGCAACCCACTTTGATTTTCCATAAGTGCTTTGAAATTTTGGAAATTTTCAAACACTTCACTTTTGCTCTTCAAGAAATAAATCCAAGTTTTTCTAGTAAAATCATCAATGAAAGTTAGAAAATATTGGCTGCCTGCTAGTGATGGAGTTTGCATCGGTCCACATACATCTGAGTGGAAATTCTCTAAGGATGCTTTTGCCCTTATGCTTTTCCCTGATGGAAAATTTTCTTTGTGTTGTTTTCCCAATATACAACCTTCACAAACGCTGTCCGGTTTCTCTATCAATGGTAATCCTCTTACCATTCCTTTTCTGCTCAACAAATTAAGACCTCCAAAGTTGAGATGTCCAAATCTCAAGTGCCACAACCAATTTTCATCCTTTGGCACACTTTGGAAAGCCTCTTGGGTAACAGCTGCAATTACTTCTTTGTTTTCCAAATCTGCCCTTATTCTGAGAGGGAACATCCTGTTCCTTGTCATTTTCACTTCAGCAATACATCTTTTGTTGGGTGCTATATCCATGATGGTGCAGACATCATTCTTAAAGAAAACATTGTACCCCTTACGGACAAGCTGTCCAATACTCAAGAGGTTACATCTCATTCCAGGGACATAGTAGACATGTGCTATGGTTTTCTTTTCACCCTTCTTTGTAAATATTTTGACTTCTCATTTTCCCATAACAGAAATTTTGCTATCAGTCCCAAGTGTGACTTGTGACTTCACACTTTGATATAAAGCAGAAAACAAGGCTATGTTTCCTGTCATATGGTTGCTACAACCGGAATCTAGAAACCATATATCTTCACTGTTTGTTTCAGCCATGTTACAAACTAATAAAACATTATCTTGGCTGATATTTTCTCTAGTGATATTTGCACTAGAACTATTACTCATATCATGCTGCTTCTTCTTACATTCATTGGCATAATGCCCATATTTTTTACAATAATAACATTGAACATTGGATTTTTCATACCTCTGTCCTTGAGCATGATGTTGTCCTCTTTGTTGGCTGCTGCCTTGGCCTTGACTCTGATCTGAATTGCTGCCTCTTCCTTGAGCATTTGCTGGACTGTTCCTTCCACCTCTGTTCTGGCTTCTGCCTCTTCCTCTTTTGTTTCCTCTGCCTTGACCTCTTCCTCTTCCAAAGGACATATAGGTCTTAAAGGCTTGCTCTAGAGATGAGTTTTCATTTCTACTCAACCTCTGCTCATGTGTTATCAGTGATGCATGAAGTTCATCAACTGAAAAGTTTGAGAGATACTTTGTCTCTTCTATGGTGGTGACAATGACATCAAACTTTTTGGGTAGGACCCTCAAAAGTTTCTCCACAATCCTCCTTTCTTCAAGAACTTCTCCATGAGTCCTCATTTGTGTGACTAAACCAATCACATGTGTGAAGAATGAGTTAATATTGTCTGACTCCATCATGCACAGGTTTTCAAAACCTCTCCTCAGCAACTGTAGTTTTGCTGTCTTCACTTTCTCCATGCCTTGATAGGTTGTTTTGAGAGTTTGCCATGCTTCTTTGGATGTCTTAGCTGCTGCTATATTTGGAAACACACTCTGGTCCACTGCTTGATACAAAAATACACGGGCTTTTGAGTCCTTTTTCCTGTTGCTCTTCAATAGATCTTTCTCTGCCTGAGTTAACCTATTAAACTCATTTTCATCTGCTGGTTCTTCACAACCATCTTCAACAAGTTCCCATAAATCTTGACAGGCAAACAGGGCTTTCATGGTTATAGCCCAATAGTCATAGTTTTTCCCATTGAACTGTGGGAATTGAGGATTAAACATACCCATGCTGGTGCTGGTGCTGGCCATTCTAGCAGCTTTTAACTATGTTTTAAATATTTAACTGTGTATTTAAAATACTGACTGTTTCTTCAGCAGTAACACAAGAAACTAATTTGAGAAATACCTGGATCCGTTTCACTGAGTCTTCACTTTGCTGGAGAAGTTGCTGCAGCAAATAACTCCTTCCTTCAGCTTCTTTGACACTTTCAAAGAGCCTGAACCCGCTCTGATACCACTGTTGGCAATTTTTCTGATAAAATTCTAAAAGCAAAACAGAGACAACACAGAGAATGATACTCTGCTTTTCAACACAGGATCTTTAATCACAGTGGAAACTAAAATTTGTTTGTTGCAATCAGAGTTTCAACAATCACACATAAAACTCGTATTCATTAACAAAACAACTGCTGTTACAAAAGATTCATCCTCCAATAGAGGGATTCTCCAAGGCTGCTTCAGAAGCAATTAAAAAAAAATGCTCTGTTTCACTTTGCAAATTTTCACACTACTGTATGTATTCTTCTCTTTTACAATGCTGCTGTAAAAACAGACTTCAATTACAAAAAAAAATATATTCATGTTGTTGCATGCTCCTTTCTTACTTCGCACTACTGTGCCTATTTTTCTTACATTCGCTGCGGCAAGTTTTTCTTTTTTCACTCTCACTTAACAAAAACAAACACAGGGATATATATATGGTTTTACTTGTCATATTGCCCTAAACTAAAAAACAATAAAATTAAAGGTTTTACCAACTTATACTTGTGCCCATACTCCCGCTAATAGAAAATGATAAAATTAAAAACTTCACCAAAACTTACCAACCCACAGTAAATTGCATTTACTGTTTTACTGACAAAACTGGCAGTAAATGAAACTTTTACTTTACGTTAAATTCATTTGCTGCAGGCCTGTACTTCAGTCGTTGACTTCAATTGGATCGCATCGCAAGAACACAATCTGCTGGAGGGAAAAAATGGAACACAATTATATTGGTGCGATTTTCGATTTGCGATTGGATCGTATCACACCATCGCAATCGGAGAAATCTAGTGAACAGAACAGAGGATCCAAGCATGCATGCGATTTGCCATCTGCGATAAGATCGCATCGCAGAAAACAAGGAAAACACAATTAAAGTAAGGATAAAGAAATGCGATTTGCAATATGATCGCATCGCAAAGAAAAAACTGCAGTTGAAATTACAATTTCAACAGAATTTAACTGCACTGTAAATTCCAAGAATCTTTTAAAACCTCATTCCTATTTATCAATTTTTTTGAAGTATGTCGTAACAAAAAATGCAATCAAGAAAAAAAATACTCAGCAGAGGCAAGGCAAGGCATATGATCAAAATATAAACCTTCGAAGTCTTTGATGAAGCTTTTGCAAGAAGTGTTCATTATCTTGGTCTGTTACTCAGACAGGTCTCTTAACCAGTTTCTTCCGAGTTTCAAGAGGAATATTTGTGACATCCATCTGCTGCAAGTGATTATGAATGTGAGAAGATCCAGCCGCTGCAATGACCACGTCGTTGAGAATCGAATTTCTGACACGCTCGTTTGTGGGGAGCCTCTCTATTGCTGCCCATATCATCTGCTCCTCCTCCTCCACAGATATACGCTCTCTTAAAGTTTTTGAGAGTCTATCAGTGCTTTCAAACGAGGGCTTTGAGCTGTCGGAACAGGAACTACTGGTTGCCATTACATCCTGCAAATAATTCAGTTAGGACCTTATTATTTTTTTCAGTGTGAGAATCTAAAAGTTGAAAAACGCGTTGTCATATGGAATAGCGGTGCAGTTGAATGCCTGAACTTTCTATTTTGACATTATGTATGGGCTTGAATATCTATTTTGAAATATACTTGACTTTGACTTGAGACCAAGATAAAAATTCGAATCAAAAATTTTAAATTCGGAAAATAAAAT